>JAMPIV010018766.1:0-42804 GCA_024509875.1 Oreohelix idahoensis
AGTCTGGTTTGCGTAACACTTAACATTATTCTTTGGTTCAGCAAAGTCCTCAGTGCACCCAAATAATTATAAGTTTTTTAAGGGAGCTAAATGGCTGCGTTCAAAATATGTAATTTTCTATCTAGGCTTAGTCCGTTGGCTGTTGCCACACCTCCTCACTTTCAAACTTTAGGGTGTCTGCTGTACTGTCAGACTAATGTCAGGAGTTTAGACATAAAACAGTAGAATGTCATGTTTCCTAATAAGCCTTTTACAGGTTTTTAAACCTAGCTCTCGGATGGGTAGTGTTTTTTATCACTGTTTATTTGAAAAAAAGTTAGTGCTTCATGCCTTATGCTTGGGGTGGCATTAATTGTATATCGCGAGACGCGTGTTAGTGTTGCCGGCGTTCCTGCTTTCAGCCCTCCCTCTCTCTATCCTAATTCCATCTGTCTTTTCATTACGCAGTGTATAAAAATGAAATTAATGCTAGTATTAAACTAGGTCATTAATCAGTTTGCGTATCTCAAGGTTTTCTTAGAAATGCAGTACACGTTTTATTGTTTTGTGGAAACGCGTGTATGCTGCTATAGGCTTTACTATCACGTGGAAACGTTACAATTTGCAGACGAAGTAGAAAAAAAGGGGGATTTTTGGTACGCCATTGTGACAGCACTGTGCTTTTACCATTTCTCTTTCCTTTTTTTGAATTAATGCGTTAGGCTTTACATTTACCTGATAATTTATATATGTGGATTAGAATTTCTCACGACAACTGGTACACTTTGTAATGGATGAGCTGGGGTGGTTAATCAGATATGACCCAGATCTTTATTTCTTATGTAATATAATTTGTAGAAATAACAGTTTAAGTATGATATCAACAAGGAGACATTATTTCATTGTTACAGGGTTTTTATTTGGCACTAGCCGGTGCCAGATGTCTGTGAAAAGCAGTTGAGAAGTCTTTTCATTTCCAGTAGTGACAGGGGTCTACAGAGTCCACCCTGATACTTTTGGGCCAGTATCAAAGTGTTCATTTTACAGCCAGAATACGGACAGTTCCAGTTGTGCCAGTTAAGTATAATATCTGGCACAGGACGCTTCATCAGCATCAAAGACTAGAGCCCCTTGTGTAACATAATAAAAATATTCCCCAAAGAATTAAAGATTGAAAATTGTGTATTTAAGAACTGGGGATGATTAAAGAATCCCAGACAGCCATCCAGTGTTAGAAACCAGTTATATTAAAAATTTAGTGACACTTAGTATATTTTAACAGTATTTGTTTGGACAATTGTCCCTTTGGGTTTAAAATTTACATTTTATGTATATACCTTGAGTTCTTTTAATTTTGAAAGTCCTGACCAGATGAATACTAGGTTCAGGACTAATAAAATTGTAGAAAGAAAATATTTACACATCAGAATTTAACCCAGGTGTTAGTGACAGGGGTCTACAGAGTCCACCCTGATACTTTTGGGCCAGTATCAAAGTGTTCGTTTTACAGCCAGAATACGGACAGTTCCAGTTGTGCCAGTTAAGTATAATATCTGGCACAGGACGCTTCATCAGCATCAAAGACTAGAGCCCCTTGTGTAACATTCATTGAATTCATGGTAAGGCAGAAATTATTCATATATATTTTGTTTCAAAATGTGAGTGAGAGATACTGCCATTTCGACAGTAAGTACATAGGTCCTTAGCTGATTTATGCAGGGCCTAGAGGCGGATTTATGCTATAACACATTGCCAGTTTTGTAAAATGCACATGTTTTGTGAAATAAGAATGTTTTCTTAGGTGGCCAGATGGACACAGCTCACCTATCCTATTGAATGGAAGAAAAGAAAGATTAATATTTTTATTGCAGATGTAGGGCCGCCTTGAGAGGAGAAACATGTGAACAACACTGGAGTGGTAAAGTGGGATGATATAAATATTTATAGGGGACTTAGTGTACTGACTGAGATCAGCTGTGAAGGTATCTGTATCTAATAGGTGTAGTGTTTTACAGATAACCTTACTTGCTACCACATTTATACCTCAGTCAGAATTATTCTGGAATATTATGATGACTACGTTGAATGCCTAGGGTTATGAAAATGATGAAGTGTAAGTCACAACAACAACATACAGATAAACAATTTAATTTATTCTACAACACTTTACAACACTGGGACACTCACATACATATAACACTCTATAAGACTATCTTAAATGAGTCCAGTGTTAAAGTTTCAAATATATATATGTATTAATTCCTTTCAAATATTAGATATCCTGATTCAACAACAAAGTGAACCAGGAATCACAATCAAATGTAATCACAGGTTATATGAACACAATTATAAATAGAATCTTTGTATTGACCTATATTATTATTATTATCATATGTGTGTAAGTTGTGAAGGGGTACTATGAGGTAATACTGGCTGTTTTTCAAGCTACGTTGTTGTTTGTCATCATGACTTCAAGTGTTTGATTATCGTGGAAATAGTATTGGGAAAAGTTCACAGTTCCTGTCATTTGAAACAATTTATCGTCCCTCTGTGTTTAATATAATGTCAATTTTAGAGGGGGCACATAATGTTGAGCTGCTCTGGCCACAGAAGCTTATCTTTCGTGATGGCGGCAGGAAAAGGTCTCCTCTGCTCGATTGCTTCACTGCGTTCTTGAGCCACCTCACTGGTCGCTATCTGGACCCAGGAGTATGCTGTCAGCCTCTGGATTCAGCAAAACTCAGACCAGGTGCTGCTTCAATAACTTAGGACCACGGTCCCTGAAACAAGAAGGTTGTACCTCCTACTTCAGAACTAATTTATAATCTATTTCCACACTGAGCACAACACATAACAAACACTGAGTTCAGAGCGGTAGGTCAACTGCTAGCTTCATCTGAAACAATTTACACCAGTATTCTCCTCCCTAATGGTTACTACGCCTCTGCAATTCCAGCATTATTTCCTTCTATTCAATAAGATAGGTGTCACAGTACTGTTTGGCAATTCCATGCAGTTTTTACTTTTCTCCGACACGTTCTGTTCAGGTTGGAGCAATATCTAGGCTTTGCCTCATGTTTGCTACTGAACCACACACATATATACAGACACAAATTATCAATTCACATTCAATTTTCATCAAAAAGATATCAAATATGTCAAGCTTACCACAATTCATGGAAATAATAAACAAATACGTTGACTGGCGATGAATATGGCACAATTTCGATCTGCCTATGTCCCAGGCTTTTATTTAGAAAAATATGAGCTGGATCTCAACGCACTGTTTCTTTAGTAAGTTTATTTGAAAATGTGGCACTGAACTGACGCTCCTAATTGACTATATCAGCGGGTCTAGCCAATAATAATAATAATAATAAATTCTTTAAGCGCCAAACACGGCGCATAAGGCAGAAACCAGTGCTCTCCAGGTTGTTCGTTGTGACGCCACTCCTCTTAGCTCTTGCACATTATTTAGGCCCAACGTTCTTCCTTCTCTTATTATTGTTCTTCTGAGTGTTTCTTTTGGTCTTCCTTTTTTCCGCTTACCCTCAGGAACCCAAGTGAGCGCCTGTAGTGGTATTCTGTTGTTTTGCATTCGTAGGACATGACCGATATATGACCATCGTCTTTTCCTTATATAGTCGGAGACATATTTCTGCCTAGAGTCTTCTCTTATTTGTCGATTAGTCTTGAATTCTTTCCAACTGATGTTCATGAGTTTTCTAAGACATTTGTTCTCGAATGTATTCAGCTTGTTCTCCAATGATTTTGTTATTTTCCAACTCTCACAGCCGTATGTTAACACTGAGATAACATTTGAATTAAACAGACGAAGCTTGGTATGTATATTCAATGATCGTAATTTCCAAATGTTAGATAATCTATTGAAGGCGCTAGCTGCCAAAGCAATTCTAGTATGGATTTCTCTTGTTGTGTCACCATCCTGAGTCATTTTACTGCCTAAATAATTGAAACTTTCAACTTTCTGTAGTTTTTTCCCCGTTCAAGATGATATCAAAGGTCTCGTTAGAAAAGTTCATAGCTTTAGTTTTAGAGGCATTTATTTGGAGACCAATTTTTAACCGAGAGATGACACAAATTATTTATTGCTTCTTGGGATTGTCTTGGTGTTGAACTTAAGAATGCTACATCATCTGCGAAATCCAGGTCCCCCAGGAATTTTCCATTTGTCCATTTTATACCCAATTGTTCATTGTGGGTATAGTTTCTCATAACCCAATCAATAGCTATTCCAAAAAGTAGTGGTGACATAATACAGCCTTGTTTCACCCCTGTTTCTACTGTAAACCATTCTGTATTCCCTTTATTTGTTCTAACACAACATCTTGCATTGTCATATAGCGCTTTGATTATATTCACATATTTTGTTGGAAAACCATAGATTGTAAGTATCTTCCACAATGATGGGCGGTGTAGACTATCAAAGGCTTTTTGAAAATCGACGAAGGTGATAATAAGTGGCGATTGCCTTTCCACTGATTCTTCTATAATTGTTCTTAGTGTGAATATTTGATCAATACATGATCGTTTCGGCCTGAAACCCGCTTGTTCTTCTCTGATCTTTTCGTCAGCATGCAATTTAAGTCTTTCTAACATCATGCAATATAATAATTTTCCAGGTACTGATAATAGAGATATACCACGCCAGTTATTACAGTCTGATAGATCACCTTTCTTCGGTAACTTTACAATAATACTGTCTTTCCATTGTTGTGGTGGTTGTTCTTCTCTCCATACTTCATTTATAATATCTAAAATTCTCAAGAGGTTGTTGTCATTAACTGCTTTAATCATTTCCCCTGAAATTTCGTCAACTCCACAAGCTTTTGAAAAAAATGTACCCTTCCTACGTTTCCCCTAACAACCAAATTTAGTAATTGTAGTCCGACTAATCGTGTTTCGCCTTACATTTACTTCTATCCAATCAAATAGGATTTTACTTGTTGGCCTATTTCCCGTGAAAGGGTGGTTTCAAAACATGCCACTGTGCGATTCTGATTTGGTGTTGTCTGACAACCTCACTATTTTCTTTTGGCTATAATTTGTTAATTCCTAGTCTGTTTGCGTAACACTTAACATATTCTTTGTCAGCAAGTCCTAAGGCACCCAAATATATAAGTTTTAAGGGAGCTAAGTGGCTGCGTTCAAAATATGTATTTTCTTCTAGGATAGTCGTGCTGTTGCCACCTCCTCACTTCCAAACTTTAGGGTGTCTGCTGTACTGTCAGACTAATGTCAAGAGTTTAGACATAAAACAGTAGAATGTCATGTTTCCTAATAAGAATTTTACAGGTTTTTAAACCTAACTCTCGTATGGGTAGTGTTTTTTATCACTGTTTATTTGAAAAAAAGTCAGTGCTTCATGCCTTTCGCGTTGGGGGTGGCATTAATTGTATATCGCGAGACGCGTGTTAGTGTTGCCGGCGTTCCTGCTTTCAGCCCTCCCTCTCTCTATCCTAATTCCATCTGTCTTTTCATTACGCAGTGTATAAAATGAAATTAATGCTAGTATTAATCTAGGTCATTAATCAGTTTGCGTATCTCAAGGTTTTCTTAGAAATGCAGTACACGTTTTATTGTTTTGTGGAAACGCGTGTATGCTGCTATAGGCTTTACTATCACGTGGAAACGTTACAATTTGCAGACGAAGTAGAAAAAAAGGGGGATTTTTGGTACGCCATTGTGACAGCACTGTGCTTTTACCATTTCTCTTTCCTTTTTTTGAATTAATGCGTTAGGCTTTACATTTACCTGATAATTTATATATGTGGATTAGAATTTCTCACGACAAATTCTCCCCACTTGAAACAGACGTTATATGTCAGTCTATAATTCTATATACACATAGAGAAATTTATTATTTTTTCTGGGGCCTATGGTGATTCTCATCACATGGATGGCGGCTTAAAAAATCCGCTCCCAGATTTGTTTTTCCAGAAATATACTCTATGCTAAATTCAAATGGCTGCATAAGTAAGGACCATCTGAGTAACCTAGAATTTTCATGCCTAGCCTGCGCTAGAAACGACAAGGGTTTGTGATCCGTTTGCAACTTAAATGCCTTCCCATACAGATAAATATTGAATTTCTTTATCGCCCATATTACTGCAAGACATTCTTTTTCGCTAGTTGAGTAATTGGTTTCAGCTTTATTCAACTTTCTGCTAGCATATGCCACTGGGCTTAATTCCCCATCCAGTGCATCTGATTTCTGTAATAGGGTCGCACCTAACCCTATATTACTGGCATCCGTCCTTACAATGAACTCTTGACTTAAGTCAGGTAATTTCAAAATAGGTTTACTTGTAAGCTTTTCCTTCAATTCCTGGTAAGCCAATTCACATTGTGGTGTCCAGGTAATTCGATCTGGATGTCCTTTACGTGTCAAATCAGTTAACGGTGCACATATGGAATTAAAGTTTTTGATATACTTTGGGTAGAAACCACATAATGAGACAAAGGATCTCACGTCTTTCTTGGTTTGTGGTCTCGGGGCTTTCTTTAGTTTCTCTAAATTCTTGGGGTCAGGGGTCATGTTTCCCTGATGGACTGTGTGTCCCAAGAATTCTAATTCTTTACATCCAACGCAACATTTGGTTGGTCGGGCTGTTAAATTCGCTTCTCTAAGTCGATTAAACAGCATGTTCAGAGAGTCAATGTGTTCCTCAAATGTTTCTGTTACTATAAGGATATCATCCATGAAATTTGTGATGCATGGATTATTCAGAGGGTCCAATAATTTTCTCATCATTCTAGAGAAGACACTAGGCGCATTCTTCAATCCAAATGGCAATCTGTTAAACTCATAGTGTCCCTCTGAGGTACTAAAAGCTAGGTATGGTCTAACCTCAGGCTTTACTGGAATCTGATAGTATCCTTTACTCAGATCCACTTTTGAGAAATATTTAGCTTTATTTAGCCTGGCAAACAACTGATTTGTATCCGGCAATGGATCCACCTGTCCTTCTGTAATAGCATTCAGTCTCCTGTAATCTATACAGAGTCTATGTTCTCCAGAGGGTTTCCTTAAGAGTACCACACTGGAACTATACGAAGATTCACTGTGTGAAATTATTCCCTCCTTCAACAAATAGTCTATCTCTTCCTTCAAAGCTTTCTCCTTAGCAAAAGGAATCGAATAGGGTTTCATACAGACAGGTGTGGGGTCTATCAGCTTCATATCATATTCCAATAAGTTTGTATGCCCCGGTCGGTCCGTTAACACCTCTGTATGATTATCTAGAACCTGTTGCACTCTCTCTTTCTGATTTTTCGTTAAATGTGTACTGATTTTCACCTGTGCCGCTGTCTCACAGGGATGTAATGGATATTCAAATGATGAAAGTGGTTCCTTTTTCATTTCCATGGCAATGGACAAGGTCAACAAGTGTGTCTCTTCCTGATTTTCTCTTTCCAAGTATTTCTTCAGGAGATTCACATGATAGATTTTTTTCTTTCCCCTTCTTATCTATCTTATTATTGGTTCTAGACACCTTCTCTAGAACTGTATATGGACCTTGCCATCCAATTTGTAACTTATTCTGACTACCGGGTAGAAGAAGCAGTACCTTCTCTCCCACAGCCAAATCTCTGTCTTTAGCTTTCCTGTTGTAATAGGCAGCATGTTTCTTCCTGGCTTGTCTCAAATTTTCATTGGCAAGTTTCCAGCCAGTTTTTAAACGAGTGGTCAGCTCATTCACATATTGGTATGATGATGTAATATTTTCCTCTGCCTTTTCATCAGTCCACGTTCTTAACAGCGTTACATATGGACCTTTAGTTTTGTGGACCTCTTTGTCCATGCACCGGTATGGTCTCTTCCACTCGAAGCGCTATAGTGATGATTTTTCTTCCCAGAATTATCATGCACAAAACGACCGCTACCAATTTTTTTCTTGGGGCTTTCTCCCCACTTAGAATTCTTGATGAGAGATTTCCTCTCTACATCCTCTTCCTCCAGTTTGCATAAGTCCGATTGAGGGATTTTCGGCTTATCCTGGGGTAAGACATCTTTTTGCAATCGCTGCATAGTGGCCATTGTAAAACAGTTAATTAAAGCTTGTCCGTGAAAAGGGGCTTCCCATTCCATTTGGTCCACTTTATCAAATTTATTTTTCTTTATATTGTCAGGCCTAAGTTTGCCCCGTGGCGTGTCCAGGTCCTGATCAATGTTCCCACTTGTGGGTGTTCCCTCATGTGCTATGCTACACCTTTCTACAAAATTCTCAATGTCCCACCTTGCCTTGGGCCAATAATAATTGTGAGCCACCTTTTGGATGATGGTACCAATTTTCTCATGGTCCCCATCTTGTTTCACATGTAGGCTCCTTATTAAGTCTGCCCTATATGTCTTTGGAAGAACCAACTGTCCGTGACCCTTGGATCCAGTTCCGGCCTTCCTATAAATCAACTTGTTTTTCATGTAAAAATCTCCCTTGCCTGGAGTTGTATGACAAGTTGACAATTTCCGAAAACAAGGCTTGAGGGTTTTATCCCCAGCCTGTGCCTTCCTCATTTCATCTGGAGTGGTATCTATCAGGATATCCTCCTCCTTTCTTGAGGTTGACCTGACCTGAAGGGTGGCCATTACTATAGGATTCCTTCTGCAACGGTCAGTGTCATGATTGTTTATCTTACAATTTTTACACCACCTCCTTCCTTGGTTGAAAGATTTTCTTTCATCATATTTCCTTTCATCGAATTGTGGGGTTTTATTTTTATTGTCATACCGTGGCCTATCAAACTGGTGCTTACCTTTGTTCTGATCTCTAGGATCAAATTTATTAAAGTTCTGTGGTGCCTTAAAATTATCTACCTGTTTCTTTTTATTACCTGATACCTCTGCTTGAGCGGCTTGATACCTTTCAGCAACATTTAGTAACTCACCCAGCCTCTCTGCACCTTGTTCCATGAGAAACTTTCTCAGGTCTGGAGCCATGGACTCTCTTAGTTGTTCTATAAGGATCATTTCCTTAAGATCTTGGGTTTTCCCCAGAGAAGTCCATTTCTCCAAGTATGTCTCTAACCGTGCAGAGAACTGGTGATAGGTTTCACCTGACAGTAGTTTAGCATTCCTAAGTTTTTTCTATAAAATTCAGCATTCTTTTCATATCTTAACAAAAGAACCTGCTTTAGCATGTCATAATTTTCTTGATCACCTCTGCTCATTTTGGCAAAAACTTCATAAGCTGCCCCACGAAGCCCTTGAGATAACTTTAAGCTCCACCTTTCTCTCTCTAACCCATACGTGGTAGCTAATAGTTCATATCTATTTAGATAGCTCTCAATATCATCGTCTTTCTCAACAAAATGATCTAAATGAAAGTTCATAGCTGAGGTTGAGGCTCCCTGACTAGCATTAGCATCGGAGGTAAAGGGACTGGCACCATTTTCAGGAGCATGGCCTTGAAACTCAAACTCTCTTAGTCGTAACTCATGTTCCCTTTGTAATCTCTTCTCCTCCTTTTCTGCTTCCCTCTCTGCAGTCAATCTTCTTTCTTCTGCTTCCCTTTCTGCAGCCAATCGCTTTTCTTCTCTTTCTGCCTTTTGTTCTTCTAATTGGTGCCTTTTAATCTCCCTATCTGCCTCCAATGCTTTAGCCTCTTTGTCAGCCTCAATTTGCAGCCTCTTAGCCTCAGCCTCAGCCTCTAATTGTAACTTCTTAAGTTCCTTTTCAGCCTCTAACTTTCTTTCAGCCTCTTTTTCTAATCTTCTTTCTTCACGTTCAATATATTTGTCACATTCCGTAGTGACATAAGCAATCATAACTTGCCCGTCCATTCCTAACTCTTTTGCAGTCTGCACAGCAGCAGATCGAAATTTTGCCAAGTCGGCCATTGTCTAACAGGCAAATGTAACCAATATCTAACTAAACAATTCAATTTCTAACTAAATATCTAAGGACAACCACAGGCACTGAGAGCTCAACCTTATTTATTTTCACCCAAGGATACCTTTTTAATTTTTATTATTCCCAATATATATAATAGGAGAAAGTTCAATATCCCGGGAGCGAGACCCCAATATATGTGGTAAAGTGGGATGATATAAATATTTATAGGGGACTTAGTGTACTGACTGAGATCAGCTGTGAAGGTATCTGTATCTAATAGGTGTAGTGTTTTACAGATAACCTTACTTGCTACCACATTTATACCTCAGTCAGAATTATTCTGGAATATTATGATGACTACGTTGAATGTCTAGGGTTACGAAAATGATGAAGTGTAAGTCACAACAACAACATACAGATAAACAATTTAATTTATTCCACAACACTTTACAACACTGGGACACTCACATACATATAACACTCTATAAGACTATCTTAAATGAGTCCAGTGTTAAAGTTTCAAATATATATATATGTATTAAATCCTTTCAAATATTAGATATCCTGATTCAACAACAAAGTGAACCAGGAATCACAATCAAATGTAATCACAGGTTATATGAACACAATTATAAATAGAATCTTTGTATTGACCTATATTATTATTCTTATTATATGTGTGTAAGTTGTGAAGGGGTACTATGAGGTAATACTGGCTGTTTTTCAAGCTACGTTGTTGTTTGTCATCATGACTTCAAGTGTTTGATTATCGTGGAAATAGTATTGGGAAAAGTTCACAGTTCCTGTCATTTGAAACAATTTATCGTCCCTCTGTGTTTAATATAATGTCAATTTTAGAGGGGGGCACATAATGTTGAGCTGCTCTGGCCACAGAAGCTTATCTTTCGTGATGGCGACAGGAAAAGGTCTCCTCTGCTCGATTGCTTCACTGCATTCTTGAGCCACCTCACTGGTCGCTATCTGGACCCAGGAGTATGCTGTCAGCCTCTGGATTCAGCAAAACTCAGACCAGGTGCTGCTTCAATAACTTAGGACCACGGTCCCTGAAACAAGAAGGTTGTACCTCCTACTTCAGAACTAATTTATAATCTATTTCCACCCTGAGCACAACACATAACAAACACTGAGTTCAGAGCGGTAGGTCAACTGCTAGCTTCATCTGAAACAATTTACACCAGTATTCTCCTCCCTAATGGTTACTACGCCTCTGCAATTCCAGCATTATTTCCTTCTATTCAATAAGATAGGTGTCACAGTACTGTTTGGCAGTTCCATGCAGTTTTTACTTTTCTCCGACACGTTCTGTTCAGGTTGGAGCAATATCTAGGCTTTGCCTCATGTTTGCTACTGAACCACACACATATATACAGACACAAATTATCAATTCACATTCAATTTTCATCAAAAAGATATCAAATATGTCAAGCTTACCACAATTCATGGAAATAATAAACAAATACGTTGACTGGCGATGAATATGGCACAATTTCGATCTGCCTATGTCCCAGGCTTTTATTTAGAAAAATATGAGCTGGATCTCAACGCACTGTTTCTTTAGTAAGTTTATTTGAAAATGTGGCACTGAACTGACGCTCCTAATTGACTATATCAGCGGGTCTAGCCAATAGGGCCATGTTTACACAAGCTTTTGAAAAAAATGTACCCTTCCTACGTTTCCCCTAACAACCAAATTTAGTAATTGTAGTCCGACTAATCGTGTTTCGCCTTACATTTACTTCTATCCAATCAAATAGGATTTTACTTGTTGGCCTATTTCCCGTGAAAGGGTGGTTTCAAAACATGCCACTGTGCGATTCTGATTTGGTGTTGTCTGACAACCTCACTATTTTCTTTTGGCTATAATTTGTTAATTCCTAGTCTGTTTGCGTAACACTTAACATATTCTTTGTCAGCAAGTCCTAAGGCACCCAAATATATAAGTTTTAAGGGAGCTAAATGGCTGCGTTCAAAATATGTATTTTCTTCTAGGATAGTCGTGCTGTTGCCACCTCCTCACTTCCAAACTTTAGGGTGTCTGCTGTACTGTCAGACTAATGTCAGGAGTTTAGACATAAAACAGTAGAATGTCATGTTTCCTAATAAGAATTTTACAGGTTTTTAAACCTAACTCTCGTATGGGTAGTGTTTTTTATCACTGTTTATTTGAAAAAAAGTCAGTGCTTCATGCCTTTCGCGTTGGGGGTGGCATTAATTGTATATCGCGAGACGCGTGTTAGTGTTGCCGGCGTTCCTGCTTTCAGCCCTCCCTCTCTCTATCCTAATTCCATCTGTCTTTTCATTACGCAGTGTATAAAATGAAATTAATGCTAGTATTAATCTAGGTCATTAATCAGTTTGCGTATCTCAAGGTTTTCTTAGAAATGCAGTACACGTTTTATTGTTTTGTGGAAACGCGTGTATGCTGCTATAGGCTTTACTATCACGTGGAAACGTTACAATTTGCAGACGAAGTAGAAAAAAAGGGGAATTTTTGGTACGCCATTGTGACAGCACTGTGCTTTTACCATTTCTCTTTCCTTTTTTTTGACTTAATGCGTTAGGCTTTACATTTACCTGATAATTTATATATGTGGATTAGAATTTCTCACGACAACTGGTACACTTTGTAATGGATGAGCTGGGGTGGTTAATCAGATATGACCCAGATCTTTATTTCTTATGTAATATAATTTGTAGAAATAACAGTTTAAGTATGATATCAACAAGGAGACATTATTTCATTGTTACAGGGTTTTTATTTGGCACTAGCCGGTGCCAGATGTCTGTGAAAAGCAGTTGAGAAGTCTTTTCATTTCCAGTAGTGACAGGGGTCTACAGAGTCCACCCTGATACTTTTGGGCCAGTATCAAAGTGTTCATTTTACAGCCAGAATACGGACAGTTCCAGTTGTGCCAGTTAAGTATAATATCTGGCACAGGACGCTTCATCAGCATCAAAGACTAGAGCCCCTTGTGTAACATAATAAAAATATTCCCCAAAGAATTAAAGACTGAAAATTGTGTATTTAAGAACTGGGGATGATTAAAGAATCCCAAACAGCCATCCAGTGTTAGAAACCAGTTATATTAAAAATTTAGTGACACTTAGTATATTTTAACAGTATTTGTTTGGACAATTGTCCCTTTGGGTTTAAAATTTACATTTTATGTATATACCTTGAGTTCTTTTAATTTTGAAAGTCCTGACCAGATGAATACTAGGTTCAGGACTAATAAAATTGTAGAAAGAAAATATTTACACATCAAAATTTAACCCAGGTGTTAGTTCATTCGATCATAGACTTTAATAAGTGTTTATATGTGTGTGTGTGTTAGTGTAAAATTTCCATCACACCACACTTGCACAACCCTAGACATTAGACGTAGCTACCATATATACTAGTCAAGAATAGGTCTGATTGAGGTCATAAGGTGGTAGCAGAAAGGTTACCTGATAACTCAACCCATAAATTGTTATAATCAGGTACCTTCACAGCTGACCTCATTCAGAACAATAGTGAAACATAACAACCACATTTCATAACATCAAAAACCACCACAGTTTCCTGTATGTTGAGTTGGGAGAAGAGGAGCAGATTTTGCTGTCAGAACATTTACTGACAGGTACATGGGTGTACAAAATATATTAGCCTATGCGGGCGCATGCTGATAATTGATAGAGTGGAAGGAACAGGAGACTTATATGGTTAAAGACAGCCCTAAACTATCATAGCAATGATTACAATAATTCAAATCCCATAGTGGAGCATAACTGTTTTGTATAACGTTAGTGTAATTTTATTGTTTGCTTGATGTAAAGGTCGTCTCTTTTTGGGTCTCAGTTTCAGGGATACCGAATTGCTAGAGCAAGACTCCAGTCAGGCGAAGAACGTCATATTCTCTTCGATCTAGAGGGTTTCTGAAAACACCTAGCATTCACGAGGCGTCACCCCCATACCTGAAACAAAACCCTTTGTCAACGCCATTCTCTCTAACGGGAAATTAAGCTCATGCAGTGTGCAACGAGCCAACGCAAAATCTGAAATCGTAGTGCAGTAGTAGTTTGCTACTCTACTTTGGATTACCAGTCAGAGCATTGCGGCTTCCAACATATCTAGCAGCCCAGCGTCTATAGCAGAATTTAAATCACCAGACTTTGTGTGCTTAAACGGAGCACTCAGTCATAACACAGTTCAAGCCAGCCCAAACCGGATTTACTACCAAGTACGCAAGCAAAATTCTAAGCGCAGGATAAGAGCGCAATGGATCATTTGTCCTAAAGTAACTTCGTCTTGTGTGTGTTTCTGGTTATTTAAACCACCCGCACTTATGAGCGGTCAGCCGGAGATAGACGGAGTCTTCCAGCCCCTCGCGCAATTAGGGTGTCACCACCGATAGCGCCTACAGTGAATTTATTTCATGTTATTTCCATCATCTATGGAGGATATCTACACGTAAAGACACTTACTGGAGCTATTGCATTTGGTCCAACGAAAGCGGACGGACTGACTCTCGGTTTATTTATTTCTCGGTGTTCTTCAGGTTTTATGTTGGTGGTCTGTGTGTTCGTTGGTGTGTATTTGCATATTTGTGATTATTGATGCAATTTTATGTTGTTTGTGCTGATATGCATTATTTTCATACATTTCTTCTTTAATAAATTTTACTCATTTATTAATGCGCTGTTCACGACCCTTTCATCCATAATTAACATTACTAGCTCTTTACTATAGTCTCTATTTATGACCAGAGAAAAGAGGGAGAGCAGGCGGTGCTTAGACTATATAAGTGTGTTGAGGGTTGGAGAGAGAGAGATAACTTTTAATAAATCTTCTTCCAGGTTGGTCTCAAGTCCACCTCCTATTTACAGCTTATCTATGTGTAATCTATAACTTTGTCAGTTCACTATCATTGTCGACTTCACTACTATTGTCCAAATCGACAAATACTCTTACACTTTAGCTCAACCACGACAAAATGGGGGCTCGTCTGGGATTTGAACCCGGGATCTCTCGCAAGATTCTATCTTTATTCTTGGAGTTTAGTGTTTGGCAGATTATAGGAATTTCTATCCCCTAGACAAAGTTAACTATTTCTTTTGGAGGAAGTCTGAACAGCGTTTTTTTTTCTCCACAGCAATCATAAATATTAAGTTACATTCATTGTTCATTTTACACATGACACAGCTGGTTAAGGTTGCTGGTATCACTGCTGAGTTTTGGGTTAGAAAAATCTGATGACTATTGTTGGAAAAGTTAGAATTTTTTTTAAGGGTTAAATATTTTTTTCAGGAGTAGCTCTTTAATCTGAGATAAGAAGCTACAGATAGTCAGTTTACTAGCTTGCATCTGTACCAATGGAAGGTGTTCATTCGGATGATAGTAACCAATCCTCTCAATAGCTGAGTACTGACAGAAGTGGGGTGAAGTGATGATAATAAGTTTTACATCACTTAGATTTTTTGGAGTTTTTTGGGGGTTTTTGCTTGTCGCAATCAGAGTATCTAGAAACTTCTCGATTTTTAAAGTTTTCCCATGCTAGCCTAGATTTGATTGATTATTAAGTTAATCAGCACCTAGTGGGCTAGGTAACTAAGATCTCTAGGTTTTATTCTTCTACAGTGTTTGCTTACCCTGATATAATGGCCGATCTAGTTAAAGTGCATAGGATTGCCCTTGAGGTAGCTAAGTACATGGAGTACTAGGATAGCGAAATCCAGCCCTTTCTAGAATATGCAGTGAGCATGCAGGACCAATACGAAGTAGACGACTGGTTTGGCCACCGTTTAATCTTGGCATGTCCCTGTAAAAAAGACGGGGAAAGCGAAGCAGACATCCGAAAGTATGTAGAAGAAGCGATAGAAGATGAAAAGCAACGACAAGAAAAGGACAAGCAATGGGAGATAGAACGACAAGAAAGAGCCAAGAAATGGGAAATAGAACGGCAAGAACGATAAAAGTAGATACAAGAACAGTATAAGAAATGGGAGATGCAGCAACAAGAAAGGGACAGAGAAGAACAAGAAAGGCGCAGGCTACACCAAATCAGAATGAATGAACTGGAAAGCCAAACCCGGAGGATGGAAACAGATACTAAATGTAGTCACTCTAGTTCCCCTTCTACTGCGCCCTTGTCGGACAACGCCCCTGTAAACCTTGCGCCCCTGACAGATAACTTGCCTGCTAAAACTGTGCCCCAACTCCAGAAAATTGACTTTCCTTTGGACTTGGATCCGAAACCCGAACAAGGAAAGAATTTATGTCGGGACAGCAGCCCTAAAACCACGGGAAAGAGTACGAAACGTTCCCAGGCGTGGAAACTGCACAAAGGTGAGAGAGGTGCTAACAAGCATTATAATACGGATTGTTACCGTCTGGCAAGCGGTGAACCCCGAACGTCTCACGCTCCAGTTCGAGCACCGCCTAACCGACACGTGACGTCAAGAAAAGGGAGCCACACCCTATCACGTCATATTTCGCAAGCTTCCCGGCCGGGCAGCGAAAAACCATATGCAGAGGCGTATCCCTCCAACTCAACGATCGGAGAAATGAGGTGCCGCTCCTCTCATCACCCTGAGCTGCAAAGGTGCAATAATGAGGCGCCTGCTAAAAGGGTAAAAGTTTCCAATTCGTTCCAAGGAACTTTGGAAAAAAGCACCGAGAGTTTTATCTCGGGCACTTCGCGATCTAACGGGATCTTAAACCGTCCAGTCCTTTGCATGCAGACTGCGGAGCCTGTAATCCAGGAAGTAGATCTGGCATTGCAAGACATTTGCCAACTGACGCCATTAACTTCCTCCGGGGAGGGCAAAGTTGACGTTTCTGGTGGACACAGTGTTTCAGGCGATGGGATCCCTGGTATTCCATCTGAGTCTCTCATACTTCTGAGGGCAGAAGACAGTGAGAAAAGCTGCCTTACTACTTTACAAGGAGCTATTGTTGAGAGCTTTGGCTCACTTCATGTTAGTAACGGTAAAGTGACTCAACAAATTATGAAAATCGCAGAAAATACCTATCTTTCTCCAAAGATAGAAGCTACTGAACTCTTTTATGATTCAGTAGAACCCCAGAATGCGATCGAAGACTCCATGCTTAAGGCGGCAGAGTTCTCTCATTCTAATCGCATTATTCCAGTGGTCTCAAACCCACTGATGGACAGCAAAGTAGTCGCCTCCGCCAGGCCATTACCGAGCAACTTGATCATTTCCGTTGACCAAGCCAGAATTATGAGTGGCAAGGTAAGGAAAGTTCCAGACCCGCCTTTAGACGGCACTGGTCTGAAGATTGATCAATGCTCCCACCGAAACAGGGGAGTAGGTGTGGAGAGGCAGAAGGAGAAATATGCTGGCGTTTCTTCGGCCAGCAAACTGCTTCATTTGCCGACTTGGGATACACGCGCGCGAAAAATTCCGATAGGCTGCAGTTATCTCAGGTCATTTAGGTACACGCCCGTGACACGTAAACCCATAAGGAAACGTAAACAACCCGAGTCCAGCAATGATTTCACTGTATGTAACAGGCGGATTACCTATGCAGTGGTCAGTGAGCTCAGGCGGCACCTAAACTCAAAACAATTCCGGATAATTATCCGGATGATAAACAGGCCGAGCGAACTGTGTAACCAAGGTCAGGTTCACAGGGAAAGGATTTACGTCAGTGCCGAGTGGCCTCGCAAAATCCCATACGCTGAGCGTCTACTAGACAGAGGGAAGAAATTAACTCGTAGCCATACAGACAGACAGAAGTTGGATACGAATTTGGCTTATGAGTATAGGATGTTCCAAGGACATATAATGGACGTCTTTGGAAAATATAAATTACTGTCATTTAGTCCGTGCTGCACGAACTTTAAACGGGGGGGGGGGGGGGGGAAAGGGTGTTGGGGTGTAACTTGTCACGGTGACTGATAATTTATTTTACCATCACGTCCCAATTTTATTACTCTTTTAATGTTCTGGTTTCCTCGACATTTTAGTATTTTCTTTTCTTTCAGATTCTACCTACGTGGCCCATTATTCCCCTTCTCAGACCCCACCCCACGGTTTGTTTACGTTCTGGCCTTCAGTATAAATTCCCCACTGGTCAGTAGCGGTCGGCTTACGATAAGGTTACCTAAGTTGCACCTGGTGTTTGTCTGACCAGAGGAATATCTCTTGCGAGTAAAGTGTTTGATCACGAGCGAGAGGGTTTCTGTGAAGAAACGGACCGCTAGCGGGAGGTAACTTTTGAGGTCTGGGAAACAGGTTTGATCTCCGATTCAGGGGAAGATAAAACCCGCGGTTGGTCTTTGTGGGTTTGGCAGTTAGACGACGCAGTTAGAGCTCATAATATTATGTATTGTCTATCTGGGGAACTTTCTCGCGGTTGTTGCTTCTGATATATACCTCTAGAATAACCTTTGTCTTACTCTTGATTACGTTATACGCAGGCCAGGTGTCCGGGTAGCGTTATTTGTAAACTATAAGAGTAGAGGATTTTAATCAGTCAGACACACTCGTAAAATATTTCCTGCCCGAGAGGACTAAAATGAGAATAGGCAGACGTTAACACAGAACTAAATGTTATTGCCTATTTCTCGTCATTTCTCGGGGTGAGTAGACATATCTCTTATAATATATATTCAGGTTAGCATTTTTTTTATATATCTGATAGGAATGTGACTTGAATTAATTTTGAGGATTTCTCCCGGTAATTTAATTCAGTAATAATGTAGCGCCGTCTACCGCCTTAGTTAAGTGGTGCTTAAGCAGTTATGGTTTACAATGGGTTAAATGGTAAACTTACGATAACAGATACTCACTAGGCGTAGAATCAGTCCGTACAGATGCTTACCATGGGTTAAGGGTAGCCTAAATTAACTGTCATTACTGTAAGGAAATGTCAGCGGTGTGGGTTATTCACTTAAAACTGAATAGTGAGATGCAGGCACTATAACACTGAATTATAGGAGATAGTCACTATTTCCGGTTTGATAGAAACTTCTAATGGTTGGGTGTGGAATTTAATATGCTTACTTGGGTAGCTAGACACTAGTTATAACTTTCACAGAAAGCAGTCACCAGCCATAGATATAATTATATCTTATGTTCAGTCACAACTGTATTATTATAGCAAGAACATTGCAATTTCTATGTATTCATTTGTGGGATGTTAGTATTGTTCCCCAAGGGGCGCATACGATTTATTTTGGTAATGTCACATGCTGTAATCTGTTAATGTAAATTCATTTAAATGTTGTAAGATGAATAGCATATCCACTCAGCTGTAACTACAAGGTTAGGTTTCTTGTATGTTGAGTTGGGAGAAGAGGAGCAGATTTTGCTGTCAGAACATTTACTGACAGGTACATGGGTGTACAAAATATATTAGCCTATGTAGGCGCATGCTGAAAATTGATAGAGTGGAAGGAACAGGAGACTTATATGGTTAAAGACAGCCCTAAACTATCATAGCAATGATTACAATAATTTAAAACCCATAGTGGAGCATAACTGTTTTGTATAACGTTAGTGTAATTTTATTGTTTGCTTGATGTAAAGGTCGTCTCTTTTTGGGTCTCAGTTTCAGGGATACCGAATTGCTAGAGCAAGACTCCAGTCAGGCGAAGAACGTCATATTCTCTTCGATCTAGAGGGTTTCTGAAAACACCTAGCATTCACGAGGCATCACCCCCATACCTGAAACAAAACCCTTTGTCAACGCCATTCTCTCTAACGGGAAATTAAGCTCACGCAGTGTGCAACGAGCCAACGCAATATCTGAAATCGTAGTGCAGTAGTAGTTTCCTACTCGCCTTTGAACTACCAGTCAGAGCATTGCGGCTTCCAACATATCTAGCAGCCCAGCGTCTATAGCAGAATTTAAATCACCAGACTTTGTGTGCTTAAACGGAGCACTCAGTCATAACACAGTTCAAGCCAGCCCAAACCGGATTTACTACCAAGTACGCAAGCAAAATTCTAAGCGCCGGATAAGAACGCAATGGATCATTTTTCCTAAAGTAACTTCGTCTTGTGTGTGTTTCTGGTTATTTAAACCCCCCGCACTTATGGGCGGTCAGCCGGATATAGACAGAGTCTTCCAGCCCCTCGCGCAATTAGGGTGTCATGTTATTTCCATCATCTATGGAGGATATCTACACGTAAAGACACTTACTGGAGCTATTGCATTTGGTCCCACGAAAGCGGACGGACTGACACTCGGTTTATTTATTTCTCGGTGTTCTACAGGTTTTATGTTGGTGGTCTGTGTGTTCGTTGGTGTGTATTTGCATATTTGTGATTATTGATGCAATTTTATGTTGTTTGTGCTGATATGCATTATTTTCATACATTTCTTCTTTAATAAATTTTACTCATTTATTAATGCGCTGTTCACGACCCTTTCATCCATAATTAACATTACTAGCTCTTTACTATAGTCTCTATTTATGACCAGAGAAAAGAGGGAGAGCAGGCGGTGCTTAGACTATATAAGTGTGTTGAGGCTTGGAGAGAGAGAGATAACTTTTAATAAATCTTCTTCCAGGTTGGTCTCAAGTCCACCTCCTATTTACAGCTTATCTATGTGTAATCTATAACTTTGTCAGTTCACTATCATTGTCGACTTCACTACTATTGTCCAACTCGACAAATACTCTTACACTTTAACTCAACCACGACACTGAGGTAACGTTCTACCTTCCTTTGCCAATCTGTCAGCCTCTTCATTGCCGTGGATGCTACAATGAGATGGGATCTATTGTATCACAACCCACTTGAATCGTTGATACAGTTTGTGGAGCACTGGTTTGGTTTGGTTTTAAGGACTATCTTCATTGCACACGGACAACTCCATCAGTGCTCACTACCCATGAGACCAGGTGGGAGTATGACATCATTAGGACCACTGGTTCTGAAACAATTTCCGTAGATTATATTCCCTCTACTGAGAATCGAACTTGGTACCTCTAGAACTCGAGGCGGACGCCAAACCTCTTTGCCACTCCGACCCCCTGTGGAGCACTACTCTTAGGTCATCCAGGTCTGCAATATTCTGGCTCCTCAGTGTTTCAACTACTGGCAGTGCGTCTTTGACGAAAACAACTTGTCTCTCAGTGCTTTACTCCGCCATTAACTACTTCTGTAGTTTATAAGGCCTGTACCTTTGTTCTGAAGTTACTTGAGAATTTTTCTGTTGCCTGACATGTATTGTGTGTGTGTGTGTACCAGTGCATAAACGCAGAAGGACACAACTACCTTCTGTTGCATGGACAGACATCACAGAAATTCTACACCATCACATAAATCCTACACCAACACTGGATTCATAACAGCCAATGCGACACTTCTACCTTCTGTTGCATGGACAGACATCACAGAAATCCTACACCAACACTGATTCATAACAGCCAATGCGACACCTCTACCTTCTGTTGCATGGACAGACATCACAGAAATCCTACACCAACACTGATTCATAACAGCCAATGCGACACCTCTACCTTCTGTTGCATGGACAGACATCACAGAAATCCTACACCAACATCACATAAATCCTACACCAACACTGGATTCATAACAGCCAATGCGACACTTCTACCTTCTGTTGCATGGACAGACATCACAGAAATCCTACACCAACACTGGATTCATAACAGCCAATGCGACACTTCTACCTTCTGTTGCATGGACAGACATCACAGAAATCCTACACCAACATCACATAAATCCTACACCAACATCACAGAAATCCTACACCAACACTGGATTCATAACAGCCAATGCGACACCTCTACCTTCTGTTGCATGGACAGACATCACAGAAATCCTACACCAACACTGATTCATAACAGCCAATGCGACACCTCTACCTTCTGTTGCATGGACAGACATCACAGAAATTCTACACCAACACTGATTCATGACAGCCAATGCGACACCTCTACCTTCTGTTGCATGGACATACATCACAGAAATCCTACACCAACATCTCATTCTTCCTGCCCCAACACTGGCTTCATAACAGCCAATGCGACACCTCTACCTTCTGTTGCATGGACAGACATCACAGAAATCCTACACCAACACTGATTCATAACAGCCAATGCGACACCTCTACCTTCTGTTGCATGGACAGACATCCCAGAAATCCTACACCAACACTGATTCATAACAGCCAATGCGACACCTCTACCTTCTGTTGCATGGACAGACATCACAGAAATCCTACACCAACATCACAGAAATCCTACACCAACACTGGATTCATAACAGCCAATGCGACACCTCTACCTTCTGTTGCATGGACAGACATCACAGAAATCCTACACCAACATCACAGAAATCCTACACCAACATCACAGAAATCCTACACCAACATCACAGAAATTCTACACCAACACTGGATTCATAACAGCCAATGCGACACACTTGGCTCAAGAACGCTAATTTCCAACTCCCAGCTGTTTCTCGGCCAGAAAAAGTAACTTTACAAGTACTTGTAAAGTAAGTTCTGACCTTTGTATGTCACGTGAATTATGCAAATCTGCTGATGATGTCTTACTTACTTAGTCGTTCCCCTTCTACCGTGAGGTGTAGAGGTTTGGAAGGGAGAGCGCCAGACTATTCTATCGGCTGTCTTCCTCCTGGCCTGGTTCCATTCTAGTCCTCGGTCCTTCAAAGATTGTCTAATGTTGTCCTCCCAGCGGACTCTGGGTCGTCCTCGGGGTCTGGATCCTTGGCTCTTTGTTTCCCATGCTTGTCGTGGTAGCCGATCTTCTCCCATTCTGCAGACATGGCCAAACCATCTTAGTTGGGACTGTTCTACTTGGGTCTGTAGGGGGTGGCATTTTAGGCCTTGACGTATCGTCTGGTTGCGTACCATGTCTCTTCTTGTTACTTCAACCACCTTCCTCAGATACCTCATTTCTGAGGTTTGGATCTGGCTCTTATGGGTTGTAGTCAGGGCCGGATTAAGCTAGTGCGGGGCCTGTAGCATATGTTAAGAAAGGGGCCCTATATTTTAAAAAAAACAATAAAACAACACAAACATATTTGAACACATACATTTTTAATTTGCATAGTAATTATCATTATCAATTAATTCGTGCTTGTAATCCTATACATTTGCCACTCATGTTGCTGGCGTTGTCATAACTTTGACCACGGCAGTCTTTAATATCAATGTCATTTGCCTTTAAAAAATTAAGTAGACTTTTAGTAAGCTGTTAAGCACTATGACCTTCCATATCCAAAAATGTCACAAATCTTTCAACTGGTCCAGATGGCAAAACATAGCGCAGAGTCAAAGTCAGCTGGTCCATATTAGATATATCTGGTGTAGAATCCAATGAAACGGAATAATACTTGTATTTCTTCACTTCACAGAGAACGTGATCCAGTATGCTGGATCCAATCAGATTGATGAATTCCTCACACGTTGTTTTAGATAGATATGATGTATGTCCAAATCCTTTGTTTGCATGAGTACTTATATGCTCTGTCAGAAAATTGTCAAACTTGGCCAGTAATTCTAACAACCCTAAGTAATTCCCGTTATAAGGGTACCCAACAATTTCATCACTGCCACGAAATGAAAGGCCTCGTTCTGCTAAAAACTTCACAACTTCAATTATTCGCTCTAGACGTTTGTCCCAATACTTTTCTTGAATGCCCATTTGTTTCACAAGATGGGAATCGACACGTTCACCTTTGTTTTTACGCATCAACAGTGAAATTAAAGCTTGTCTATGTGAGGAACTTTCTTCATGTCGACGCAATAGATTGCTTGCATTTTTCCAGTCATTAAACCCTTCCACAGTAAACTTTGATGAACATTCTTAACTCATAAGCTTGCATGGGAAACAGAATAGGCGCCCTTTACTTTCTGAATAGCCTAACCATTTTCTTGCATGTTGCTTGTTTGTAAGTTTATGAATATGTGTAAAATAAGACTTCTGACAGTATCGAGTTTTCTTTTCAGTGTCATACAATCGCACGGATGAAGAGAAGGTACTATCAACATGTTGACATTTTTCACTTCCCTTGGATATGCAATATTCACGCTCACAGTCATCTATATTGTTCGGCCAGTCACCAATATCATTAGAGTACTTCTTCGTTTCACTTATTCTTTCACATTCAGACTCAGTGTTATACTGGGTTTTGCTGTATGTTTTCTGCTGCACAGCCTGCACTAGTACTAGTTGTTCCTGTACTTCCAGCTTCAGCGGTTAGAGTACCACCACCATGAACATCAAAATATTCTGTCAGCTTACGTGTTTTTGATATCACAAGTTGATCTCTTCTTTCTTTTTCTTCCTTCGCTTTACGTTTTTCACTTCCAGAAGCATAATTACGTCAAATATCTCTGTGTCTACTGCTCATTTTTAGAGTTTTCTAACCTTACAAATCAAGAAATTTTAATCAAGATCGAAAGAGAGTGCGAGCACGCCGTATACCTCAATTAAAACAGGAAGTTTCCGTTTCCTAAATTCTAGTTTTTATTGTTAATGCAAATTCATTTCACAAAGAACGAAACAAAATTAGAGGGGCAGTCGCCTAGAGCCAAAAAAGTGGCTTCCGTCCAAACGTGACCAAATTTTCAACGCCACTTAAATGGCTTCCGTTCGCAAACAGTTAAAATTAAAATAGTGAAGTCACACTAAGTCACCCTCTTATGCTCTTTCTCTCACAATTTCGTGACACCAAATGAAAAGGCGCTAAAGATGGCATAGATCACAAGATCATTGGTTTAACGCTCGTATTTTTTTTTTCTTCTCTCTAACCAGCGGCACTCGAGCTTTCCATCTCGTGTGGCCCAATGACATGTCATTGCGAGGTTGGGGGGGGGGGGGTAGTGGACTTTCCTTCCAACCCGGTCAGGAGCTTCGCTCCTTCCCATTAACGCTCGTATTAGATGACCAAAAAATTATGTACATATTTATTGGCGCGGGGCCCCTAAAAGCGCGGGGCCCGTAGCATATGCTACTTGTGCTACTACGTTAATCCGGCTCTGGTTGTAGTCATTGCCCATGACTCGCATCCATATGTCAAGACTGGGACATAGGTGGAGCGGTATACAGCCATCTTCGTTTTCTTACCAACCTCTCTCTTGCTGAGGAATCCTCGATTTATGGCCTGAAAAAAGTCTCCCAGCTGCTGCTTTTCGAGTGGCCAACTCTTCTTTGATGCCTCCCTTTGGTGGTCTGATAATGCTCCAATGTGAAGTTTTTTATATAGGTCGACTGCTGGACCTGTCTCCATGCTTGAATGTGGAGTCTTCTTTTCTTCTCGTGATATCTTCCATGGATTTTGTTTTAGAGCTGCTTATGACCATGTAAAGTTCTCTTCTCCAGCTCTTCCTAGTCCTGACTGGTGAATGTTGGAGTTTGGATTTATTCTCTGCCTCTCCAGCATAAACAACGGGCAACTGTCATCAGCAAATGCCAGTTGCTTGAAATATAGACCTGTCTCATCTTCCAGTACCCCACTGAATACTTTCTTGTTCATTCTCCTTACATGCCGCCATCAACGTGATGACATGGACCGATCAAACCATAAGGGTATAAGAGGTAAGGTGATAGGATATCACCTTTTGGACACCATGGTGGTCCTGAACTCTTCTGACTTATGGTTTGCTGTCCTCACATAATTTCTGCAAGACTTGTAGAAGCTCTGTATAGCATGAATCAGAGGTGCTGGAATATTCTTCCTTGCCAAACAGTCCCAAAGTTTGCTCCAAGGGACCCTGTCAAACGCCTTTTCCAGATCTATGAAACAAAGATGGATCTCGCTCTTATACTCAAGGGCCTTTTCACTCAGCTTGATGATGTCACGGCTGTTATTAAATCAGGGGACATTCTGTGCACAAACGATGACAAAATTTTGTAGGACAGACAGAAAATTCAGAGAGAGGCATACAGAGAGAGAGAGAGAGAGAAAGAGAGAGAGAGGGGGTGGGGGAAGTGAGAGGAAGAGAGAAAGTAAGAGAATACTGCTAATTATTCATTGGTCTTCCCAGTCCTTAACTAGAGTGTGGCAAAATTAACCATCATTTACAAGTACAAAAGTGTATAAAGAGGCCATATAATTCACAATTTATGCCATTTTATAGTTGTCGTAATAAAATGTGGTGGGTTAACCTGAAGCTATCATCGCGTGCGAGTCGCGTGATCAGACGCGTTATTAAAACTCAGAATGTCAGTCTCGTTACGTAAGTCGTGCATGTTGTCGTGTGGTGAGTATTGGGACAACTACGACAGTAGTTTTCGCCAGGAATAGCCTATGAGATATTAGGTAGAAGGCCTCCAGAAATTGGCTCGTTAAGAAAGGATAGAGACCTATCCGAGATAAAGACAAGAAGAAGAGAATGCGAAGATTTCCACTGGACATTGTTTTCTAGTGAATTGCGGAAAGAGTTCTGTTTCCCCACGACCTTACCTTCTGCCCTTAGATCCCGTAACAGCAAAGGCCCCAACCTCATCTGAATGTAGAAATTTACCTATATGTAACTATTTAACACCGACAGCACGAGTGATACATTAACAAACTAGATAATGATAAAACGATTAGGGTCTAGTGGGTTTATTAATTAAATATCTAAACATATAGGGTTAGTAGTGGTTAGAACGTGATGATGGTAAAAGACGATTCACACAAAAACACACAAATGAGATATTAATATTGTAGTTAATTAAATAGAAGAATGAGCTTGTGTAAAGCGAAAAGATGATGATGTGATATGATGCGTGCTACCAAAATGGTGAGTAATCTACACAGTCCATGTGTCTCTAAATGCTTCTCCCGGGTCGGATGATCCACATGTATGCATAGAATGTCCCAAGCTGTTACAAGTTATGTCGAGTGGGGTATCTCTAAGTCGAGGACGTTCTGGTGAAAACTCTTGTTGTACTGAGAACGTTGACGATATACAGTCCTTCACTGTTTGAAAATATCTCTGTAGCGTTGATCAACAGTTAACAGTTGTCGTATGAAAAATGTCTGTTGTCTAATCTCCGTAGGGTACTGGCCAGACTGGATATCTTCACAAATGTTCTTAATATGTAGATTCATTAACTTGAGTATGTACTCGAGATTAATGAAATATAATTTGCAGTCTGCTTCATATAATGCGCTTAAGAGTGTGTTGCACTTGGTATAAATATGAGATTCAACTTTTGAGCTCTTTAGCTAGACTTCAGATGGTAAGCTTCCGATGGAGCTGAACTTGATATGAGTAATCAACTGTGAGCTTTAGATTAAATCATGCAGTAAGCTTTCGAGTGATTTGAACTTGATTCAAATAGGTATTGAACTTGTGAGCACGTGATGTAAGGTGACGAAAAATGCTGCGTCGACCGTCTTAATCGTGGGCGAGACATATTCCATTTTAATTGAAGAATGAAGGATGTCCTGTTGCGAATTCTGCTAGCCAAATGTCCGTTTTGATAACTTTTTTTCTGGTTAGACGTAAAACACGTGTATTTAGGCCAGGCGTTAGGGATTTTCTCTACACCACAATGTTGAAATAAACTGCACTGATCTCTAGCGATCTATACGCTACATTATATCGATGGTTTAGCCAATGTGTCCGAGATCGTCTAACTCCCCCCCTCAACCAATTACCAGGCTTCCATCTTATGACCCAGACCTTCGTTCTTTCTTGTCCCATGTCGGTCTAAAAGTGTGTTGGGCAATTCACGACCAACTTTTGTTCGCGTTACCTGTCAGTCTTTGCCAAACCCACCAATGTTTGCTGATTGGCCAGCTATAAAAACTCCCCTGTCTTTTCCTGTAACAAACCTTGCTGTCCATTGCTGCTTGTATGCCGGCTAACGAGTCCATTTGTTGTGCCTGGCCATTTTATTCCATCTGGAAGCAAAAGGTGTTGTTCTGCGTCTAGGGCCTTTGATATCACACTCCCTGAGTCCATAGTTTGCGTGGCCATTGTATCCTGCGTGATGGTAACCGTGTTTTGTTTAAACAACGGCTTAGACTAATCTTTTGTGTCAGCCGCGCCATCCTCAAAGTTAAAATAGTCCAATGTGGTATGTCTCGTGAGGTTTCCCCGGGGCATTAGATATCAAAGGAATTGTACTATGCCCAGGTGTTTGATTTTGATTAAATCAGATATGTTTCACCAGATTTATCACAAAGCAATGTGGACTTCAAAAGATATACCAGGTGGGGAACTCAATCAAGTCGCGAGTAATAAAGATTACAGTTTAAAGTCCAGTCATGATTAAAGATTACATGAACAGCAATGAAATAGCAAAATATGGGATGAAAGAGCGCAATATGGGAGAAAATAAAATAAGAAAGATGTAGAAAATGATTGAGCGATAAGGCTTTGGCGCTCGTTTATCACAAATGGTAATCATCTGTGTAGCATGAATCAGAACCTTACAATAGGACTTACTTGACACTCGAGTTAGATATTCTAATTTTTGTGTTGGACTTGATTTCCATATATTTACCTATCAAAGCTCCTCTTGCCTCCTGTATTCTTTATTTTGATATCACTATCTTCCCTCCACTTTGTCTACCTTGCTGCCAAGATATGTGTATGCCAGGAATGGAAGGCGGGGAAAATAGTTACGAGCAGTTCATAACTACTAACAAGTGTCTCTGTTGAATTGTGTGCTCAAGCATGGAAGCGATTCGTTATTTATTCCACCATTCTTTTTCTTTAATGACCCCAGTGTCTCGTTGAAGGTCAAATTTGTCGTCATGCGCTCTTCTGTAGAACGCTTTACGATGTAATGTATTAAGTGTTGACAAGTGAGGCGTTTCACCTACCAGCTGGAGCATCATTGTGGTTAGCACTTGCACATTGATATGTAAAAGCAGCATCATCATTTTTCTTTGCGCTCCTTACGGAACACGGGGTCACTACAGCAGCTGGTCCCCTTGCAGGGCCGTCTTAACAGCATTGTAGGCCCTGGGCAAAGCAATGCACTGGACCCCTACCAGCTCTACCCACCCACGGGAATAAAAATGATGTCTTATGAACAATATGGCAGCATCCCAGCATGAGGCCTCTATAATCGTGGGGCCCCTGGGCACTGCCCAGGAAGCCCACTCCAAGCAGTGACATGCCACTATACGCTTGATGGTCCGCCAGAGCAATGTTTTGTTTCCTTTCGGAGGAGGGTTGGGGGGGGGGGGATGGGGGAGGAAAATACTATGCTTGATAAAAGCGTTATTGATCAGTGGTCGCTTCCTGTTAGTTTGCCAAAAACCTGCCAGTCATTCTCTCTGAGTTGTGTATCTGTCCCAGTTATTGCGCATACATTTCCATGGAAGCAATGGTTTTGTTTCCTGTCGGACATATTATATGTTTTATAATAGTTTTATTGATCGTTGCTCACATCTTGCTACTTTGTCAAACACACGCACAGGGCCGGATTAAGGCATACGCTAAACAAGCTACAGCTTCACAGTCTGAATTGGCCTCTCTAACAGGTGGCACCAAAAGTTATACAAATAGTTATAGTCAGCCAGTAATGTTAATTTCCACTTATAATGCCATTACCGCCGTACATCATACATGATATGCCTGAATGGATTTGTTATGTATGTTGGTGGCATTGTTGCCAAGTTCAGTTGTTACACAGCCTTATTTGCTGTTACCAATCGCCAAATAAGGCCTTCACAGCTTCCTAAAGCTTAGGGTTTCAACATGTCTAAATCCAGCCCAGTACACGCCAGTCAATTATTAGGAATATGTCCCATGTAGAAAAGGCGACCTATACAGAATGATTGAAAAGTCACGATCTATTTTTTACTTTCTCACTTTTCTCTACTGGATATACACAAAACTAATGTTAAAAAAATGGAGAAATAGCTATATTTTATTGATGAAAGTGATCTTCTTCTTCTTCTTGCGATCGCATCTTTGATGTTTACACCGTCAGACGAGTTCTCACGATGAGTTCGACTGTTGTTTGAAGTTCATCTTTAGCTCCATATAGCTTTGAGTTTAGTGTTGAGTCATTGGGCCAGTATATCTTTCTTATCTGGTCATACAGAGGACAATCCTGTAGAACATGCTCAGCAGTTTGTTCGTTTAATCCACATGTGCACAGTGGTGAAGCAGACAATCGTAGCTTGTGCATGTGTTTATTCAGTTTGTTATACCCTGTCCTGAGGCGAAAAATAGTTATCTGTCCCTGCCGGTCGAGAGTGTGATAGTCGTCTTTGGGTTGGTTCTGTTCTCTTCTGATAGTCTGGATAGCCTCTCTTTTTCTCAAAGTATGTGACTTCATTATCTTCTTGTTCACGTTCTCCTCCCTTTTTTGCAAGTTAATCTGCCTTTTCATTTCCGGGTACACCACAATGAGATGGTACCCACTGGAGTATGGTTCTCTTTTTGGCAGCTACCTTGTTTAGTTCATTTCTCAGATGCGGGAGTTTACCACCCTTGAGAGCTTGCAGGACAGACAGTGCATCTGTGAGGATGAGTGAAAGTGATGACTTCCCTTCTTGTACTGATCTAGTGAGTAGCTGAATTTGGTAATTTGAGCTTGATATCTTGGCGAATCAACTTGTGACTAAGTCATCTTGGTAGGTAGACTGATCAACTTGTGTATATGTACTCTTGATTCAGATAATACGCTTTTGAGTGAGTTGATATAAATATGAGAATCAACTTGGGCGTGCTTTAGCTTGACTCAGGCGGTAAGCTTTCTAGTTTTTTTTTTTTTTTTTTGATTAAATAAAATTTTGCCTCGTTTTGGCGAGGCGCGTCCCGTTTAACTTAGCCGGTTATATTAGGGCGCATGTCCAAATATAAAAGACCTTTAGGTCTGATAACATTAACTAAAAAGTTGACTTCGTTCAAGCTTTCCAGTAAGTTGACCTTGATATGTGTATATAGAATCAACTTGTGAGCACGTGATAAGCATGTGAATAAAATGCCGCACAAACAAAATAAAGAGGGGAAACACGAGGCCTGTAAACATTTTATTAGTAAGTTTTATTTTTAATTTTTATTTTCCGGAAATAAAACAAAAATAAAATAGCATTTAAAATGGCCAATAAAAATGAGTCCCCAACAGACAGCAAACAATGGTGCCCGCCATGAAGTCAAATGTTAAATAGGCCGGATCTCACAATAAGCCATAACGTTGATGTAACATAGCATTGTATGTTATTTCATGACATTCTATTCTCCTCATATTTGACGTTTGTTTCATACAAATTAGTTGGATATGAGTGAAGAAATAATAGTTTCAAAGTATTGTCATTCTGATGTCATTGTCCGTTCCTTCAACTTTGTCTCTGTTGCTGGCCAGATATTAAGGGAAAGTCCACGCTGTTTTGAGTTTCTCCGTGTGCAAAGTGGCAATTTATTAGCAGCATTTCTTCTCACAATCTTTGTCTTTTATCTGCGCATGTTCAGACACATTTTCTGTGACTTCTCGTCCATTATTATCATCTTGTCTTGTATCTGATTATGGGACAGAACAGTCTGGTCACCGGCGTCAAATCTAGATCGTCTAGCTCGGTGGTAGGTAACCCAGAAGTTGTGGGGTCCTACTTTAGAAACAGCGAGTTCCATAAAGATCTACCTTGATATATCATGTATGTTTTTCAGTGTATCTGGAATTTAGAATTAGACCTTGATAAAATCATGTCTGTTTTTCCGTGTATCCGGAATTTAGAATTAGATCTTGATAAAATCATTTCTGTTTTTCAGTGTATTTGGAATTTAGAATTAGACCTTGATAAAATCATATAACATCTACACCTCACGGTAGAAGGGGAACGACTAAGTAAGTAAGTAAGTAAAATCATATCTGTTTTTCAGTGTATCTGGAATTTAGAATTAGACCTTGATAAAATCATGTCTGTTTTCAAAGTATCTGGAATTTAGAATGAGTCCAACCTCTATTTAACTTTCATATTTGCTGCATGATCACGCTGAGTTCGCATTAAAAAATTAATGATGCAAAAAATTCAACCTCTGATAGGTTATTAATTAGGATATATATATTATGTACAATCCAAAATAAGATGAACAACTGCCGATATTTGGGAAAGTGACATTTTCGCCCTGTCAAATCATTGTAAACAGGGCAATCACAATTTCCAATTATGCTTGTATTGTTAAAAAAACAAAACCCCAAACAACAAAAATGAGATAAAACCTAAACAAAACCAAACAGAAAATACCAAACAAAAATAAATATTAAGGGGGTAGGGTGTAAAGGCCTGGTGTTTCCAGTTATTATAAACTGAACTTTAATAGATAATCAGTTGCCTTTACCTGTCAAAAGTCTATGTATTGTAAAAAAAATTCTTTAATTTAGCTCTTAATTTCTGATTTACTCATCCCTACATTTAATAGATTCTTTATCAGATCTACCTTTCTTGGCTTCTTTATCTGCCTTTTCTAATTTACCTCTATGTCAAAATGTGAAGGTATCCAAGCAATTAAGACTGAACATCCTCTGGAATATAAGTATGTAGTAGCCAGAAATATCTCCTCTGCTATATCAGGTCTACTACATTCTCGTAAGTTTCTAAGTGCTTGAATAGTTTGAAAGAGAGTCAGTTAAAACTGTTAGTTCCTTGGGAGGGTTATTAGAGAATATTTCTAGTGCTTTTAGTATTGCTACCATCTCTGCAGTGAAAATTGATGTATTTTGTCCGTGATACTATAACTTTTGCATTTTCATATTGGAATATATATTCCTATCCCCAATTTGCCATCCTTTCCCTTAGATCAACTGTGTATACGGTAATGCTGTCTTTTGATAGATGTTGTGTTTTTAATATTTTTCTATATTATTTGTTTTCTTAAAGTATTTCTGCTAGGTGGTAGTCCGTGTCTGGTTTCTTGATCTCCCAGGGTGGAACCACCGGCCATTGTATTTCGTCCAAGGTAATCTATCTTCGCGCAAGATTACTCTTGGCAAAGATATAGATAGAAGATGAATATCGTTTTTCTACCTTAGGGGAGCTTTCATAAGAAATTCCCATAAGTCAAGAACAAACGCTGCGTAAGGGCTGAGCAAATTTGTTAACTTATTATCTGGTCCGTCGCCTTTTCTGAAGGGGTTATGCGATGATTCTGGCCCGTCAAGCCCCCAGTTGGAGTAATCCAACGAATGCCCTCTTATAAGTAATGGCTCTCTCTCTCTCTCTCTCTCTCTCTCTCTCTCTCTCTATATATATATATATATATATATATATATATATATGTATATATGTATATATATATATATATATATATATATATATAAAGAAAACTGGCTCATACGTTTGCTTTCGTACATATAAACTGAATTAACTGTTATTGTTTAGTTTAAAATAACATACAACAAATTTAATAGTCAATTAGTCTTTAACATCGGAAAATAAATATGAAAATTTAAATTAAAGTTTCCTCACTGAGGTTTTGGTAGGGCGTTAATAATAATGTCCGTTTTTTTTTGCTGTAGCCTGTTATATAAAACTTAGCTCCAGATGCGTCCTGCAGCTGTGGTTTCCGTCACTTCTTTTTGGTGATGAGTACACTTCTCCACATAATTCGTCCACTGTAGGCGGTTGGTGGTGATACTCTTCTCTCACACTAGTGGCGTAGGAACTTCAGTACTTAAGTCGATGTCTTGTAACCACGAACTGTGACGAATTAGAAAGAAACAAATGCCTCAGTACATTTGTTCTCCGCAAACTAACAGGCCCATTTTCATGCGCTCCACCAACGAATGTTAACCTCTCGGAAGAATTAAATTCCCGAGCACACAATGAAACTCAGGGAATATTATGAAAATTCACCAATATCCTTCTGGGTATTAACTAGGAAATTGCGTCTGGAGTGCATGAATAATGATTTGTCTGAAAAGGTATATAAATCTCACAAAATGATTCTATACACTTTAGGCACATGTGATGTAATTATCACTCATTACTTGTCGCTACTCCCGTTGGGGTCTGGGGTCGATCTTCTGTCGGGTTTCCCGCACGACTAGTCAGAAACAATCGCCATCTCTTGCAGTAGTGGTTCATGCATATACTATTTTCATATGTTGAGGTTGCCAGCCTCATATATATATAACCACTTAGCAAGAAACCTGTAAAATTTACATTAGTAAATAAATTGTTTACACTTACCCCAAAATTTTGGGAATACACACTTCTCCTGGCGCAGATTAGAATGGACCCACAGCCCTGTATTTAGATGCTGCTCGAATCACTTAAGTCTGAGAAATTCCTCTTATGACGGGTGTGTGCCGAAGAGGTTATAGATGTTACCAAACTACGTGTACTCGGAGTGAGGTCAAGCTATGTAAGTCCCTGAGTCTAATTGTTGATGATGAATTTCAGGGTACCTATCCGCTACCTCTCTAGAAATCTCACTAAGATCGGGAAATATTTTATGATATGGTTATTTTATGATAAGTGCATAAAAACAAACATAAAAACAACTGTAACTCAATGAAATTGAATGAATAAAGACGGGGGTTAAGTTTAGATAATTATTTTACAATTTTTATTTCCTGTCCCTCAAATCTTTTTGGGGCATGAATGGTTAAAAATGAAGAGAAATGTATTTACATATAATAAATAAATAAGGAGGAATCTTTGTCCATATCTTGATAATAAACAAGTGTCACTGTAGGTGTATAACACAGACTGATGTAGTACTGTCTAAAAGTGAGAGTCAATGGTGGGAAGGACTATTATTGTCATCATACCCACGAATATGATAGTTCACGTGTGGAAATTTTTTAATGAATAAGTTCTCAGAGCCCACGTAAGGGAACTTCACCTGATGTTTCTAGTTGACATAGGTTTCAGTAGATCATATAAATTTCAGCATAAGGTCTTTCTTTGGCCATAAAATGCAGCATACAGTTTGTTGAGGCTTTCTCTTCCTCCAATTATGTCTTCACCAGGTTTTCCTGTCACCAGCTGGTAACAGGCAATATAACCCTGAAACAGAAGGACGTTCCTCTACTTTTATATGCTGGCTAATAATATTTCCACAATTACTCAAACTTACCATCATCCGGGGTCAGGCTCGTGTGCAAACATTTGCACTAGCCCCTAATTTATTTGACTTCACTCTGCACTGTGTTTACTTTCTTTCCATATGGCTGCAACGCCCCTGTCACTTCAAACATTGATTTTCTTCCATACAATCAGTTAGGTATACAGTTGTCTTCTTGAAACCTGTTAATTCTTTTTTTGTGAAATCATTCTAAGTATGTTTTCTTACTTCAATTTTACATGGTGACACTGCAGAAGACTGCCAGTAGCTTTCTGGACTTACAGTCGTAATGGTTTTTGTATGGCAATATTCAAACACAATTTAATTTCGTTTCTCAATAAGTCTGCTTAGGCATGCTTGCTGGGATGTCGTAAGTCTTTTCCCATGGCAATGTCGTACAACACAAATTTTGGCCCCCTATCTGGGTTTGCCTCTACATATTAACAAAATATATCAATAAAATTATTTATCTTACCGCAATCAATGAAATATTTCACACAAAAGTAAGATTAACTGGCAATCAATGGCACAGGTGTAGATCGCTTTCGCCCAGACTGCAAAGGCATTAAGGTCACAACTGCTATGCGTCTGATTTTAATCTACTATGTTGAAATATTTTTCTCAAGTGGCAGCGTATTCTGGTAACGCGTTAGTTTTATCCCCCCTCTCCTAAACTATCGTTAACCAATCAAACGAGTCAAGCACATTTGACTGTTCAAAAACGCGTCCCCTAAAATGTAACTTTCGAAGACTTTCAAAATTGAGCATTCCTCAATTTTTATTTTCTACAATATCTCGGTTATTATTGGGTCGATTTCAATTTTAAAAAGTGATTTTTAAACTGCCCTTTGGCCTCTATCACCCTATTTAGTTTTCATCTAACTCTTCTTCATCGTTTTCATCTATGTACTTTTCTCTATATTTATTCTGAACAAAATACTTTTCTATACGGCAAGATAATTTATTATAAGGGAATATTATGGTATTAATCAACAATATTATCGCTATAATTCATCCATCCATTTTATTTACCCTCTTTATAAGTTATCTAAGTTTCTCTCTCTTTTTTCCCTCCTCTCTGCACAAATTAGGTTTCAGTTTCAGTTTCAAAAGCATAAGTTAGCCTTGATTCTTTCCATTTCACCCCCTCCTTTTCCCCTCTCTCCCGTCTCAAGACGAGGTAACAAGTTATTTTTTTTTCTTCTCTTCTGCCAAGATTTCCGGCTTTCGTCATAAAATATTGGGAAGGGAAACGCGAGCTGCGTGTTTTTGGGGGGTCGGACTCAATACGCTTGGTCTTTGAAAATTCAAATCTTGTTACTGAGTTACGTAGAGACCGCTGCAAAACTGTAGTTATTTTTAGTTACAACCTCCACTAAATAATAGGGCGGGTGTGTATACGATTAGGGGAAAGGGTACCCTTTTTCAAACTATTGTGTTAGAAAAGTCACGTATTGTCCAATTCTAAGCAGACGTTTGACCTTGCTCTTAGCAAATATCAATATAGTAGTAGTGGCTTATAATTGTAAATTTCTTCTTTTCTGACGTTCGTTCATAAATATAAAGAGGGGTGGTATACGGGTGTCAGGGTGGGTGGTAAATGTTTACTTGCAGTACTAGGTTTTTGAAATCGGGGAAATTTGGGCGGGGAGAAACACGGAGCATTTTACTACAACGGGTGAAACACTTGGTCTGGAAATCTATAATTCCTCTTATGACGGGTGAGACATGTGGTCTGGAAATCTATAATTCCTCTTATGACGGGTGAAACACTTGGTCTGGAAATCTATAATTCCTCTTATGACTCCTTGTGATAAAATGCCCAAGTTTCCAGTCTTGTATTAAAATTGCGGGTTTACTTGTACTTCCAAAGTTGCCCAATCCTCGATCTGGTACTTATAGTTGTGGAATGATAAGTCCTATCCTCTTTCCTCTGGCTTGTAGAAGGTGTTTAGTTGACGCTGCGATGCAGTCTGTCTGTTCCGTCTGCTGTGACTCCGAGTTTGTTAGATTATATCTTACAATCCTTAGTTTCAAATCCCAGCTGTGTTTCCGCCGAAGGTTCCAATCAAATCATAGTAGATTCTGGCGAACCAATCCAATACCAAAGACTTCCGGCGTACCTCTATTTATCACCTTTATTTGCGTGCCTCCGCCAGACAGATGTCTGGTCAGACCGTATTGTCTTCTTTCATCGTATCACAACACCAGCTGGTGTATCCATGATCAACAGCTTTCCAGTGGGGTCAAATGTTTGACCGCCCCGTTTCCACAGGCGGTCAGACAGATTAGGCGATAAAATATTATCGCTGGCCGGGTCACCAAACCTGGCGAATCGTAACAACAGTCTGGGAGTGGAGTGTGAAACAATAAGATACGCATTACTCCCGTAGCAAATACTGCCATAGGGGAGTGGCGTGTTAGAGAATTCACCATGCTATGTCCAGCATAGAGCAAAATAGTGAAAATAACGAATGAAAAGGCATGATTTATGCCAAATAAAAGCGATGAGTGAGAAAAATGAAGAAAAGGAAAGGATACTGCCGGAGGGCTGAAGGTGTGAGAGATCACACAAAAGAGCATGTTCAGACGTTTTGTCACAAGTACTCAGATGGACAATATCCTCAATACACTTCCTCTTGTAGGGTATTGTAGCGAGATTTGTTAACACTTGCTTGGTTGTAGCGCGACACACGCCCACGCGACACCCACACACACACAGCGCAAGGTCAGCGCGGCGGTCTTTCTTTGAAGTTTGAGGACGGGAAATGTGAATTACGGTTAAAGCCAGACAATATTACTGAAGAATGAGGAAATAGCTATATAGGAATGTATGGCGGACTTTAAAAGTTTGCATTTACTGGACATTAAATTATTCACTACAAGAGAACGCCTGGTTGGAATAATATTAAATAAATATAACTCAACAAAGGAGATAGACTAGGAATTATATCCAAAAGGATATTATTCAAATATAAATAGTTTTAAAGATAATTAATATTTTTCACCTTCATCACATCGGCTAAAAGTTAGCTTATAATCTTTAAAAATTTATTACACTAACAAGCCTCAACGGATTTGGATAAAACTTATATGGAATGAAAGCCTCATATGGGGAAAAGGGAATGATACATAGGAAGGACGGAAGAATATAAGTGTGTAGTGAACAGAAGAGAAAAACAAGTACAGGAAAAACACAGATTGCTTCAAATAGCCTCAAATCAGGAGATGAAACGAAAATCTTTTGGGGAATTTAGGAGGTGCTTTCTCGTACCGGCGAGAGACTGAAATATAAGGACAGAGCGGCGCATTGGAAATCACACACACCAAATCCAGAAGCCAGAGTGAGAAACTGGAAGACAGTATCTGCAAGAAAAGTTATTTTTTCACGCTGCATGCAGGGCAGATTAACTTCAACCAATAAAGTCTCACCGTGAGCTTATAAATCCTAAGAGAGTTGTATGATCAATGTTTATGATCATTCCTGATCGAGAAACTAAAGACTTGAAGAAGTTGATCCAGCTCACTGAAGCCTAGAGGTCAACCACTCTTCAACACCTTAGTCCCCCGTAGTTATAGGGTGGGCTGAAGGAAAGTCTTCCGTACTCCAGTGTGTCTCAGGAACCTCGAGCAGACGTGGCTAATAACATAAGATGAGTTTATGTGTATCCATCCAACAAATCCTGTGAGCAGTTTCTAAAACGACTGTTTAATGATGACAACTAGATGGCAATAGATAATGTGACAAACTTGTTTTATAAGTTCAGTGGAAGATAAATCCAAGACTTTTTAGCTTGTTTATTTGATTTGTAACTGTAAATAATCATACATTTTACCATCTTACAACAACCATTTCTCATTACAAGAATATATAGATGTACATAATAAATTATGAAATTGTACTCATTTGACTTGTTAAATCTTTAACTGTTAAATTGTGAGTTACCTTTTCAAATTTAATTATATTATCACATAGGGTTACTATAGCGAAAGTAGCAACTTATACTTCTGAAGCCTAAATATGTTGTCCAGCTCAGAGTATTCACAGCTGTAACTCACTTGTGATACCAGTGTACTTCTCGGGCACTGGAACTTCATACTTTCTGGAGAGAGATTCTACTTCTGCTCTACCACTATTATCATACTAGGAAAACCTTTCGCTACATTGGGGGCTCTTTCGCGGGATATTATTTTGTATCCTGAGCCACTATCTATGTATTCTTCTATCTTGAGCCACAAATAGTTTGTAAAATAAATTTTTTTGAGAAAATTCTAAAACTTAGAAATTTTTTGTAATAGTAGTACCATTGAGTACGAAGTAAATAGGAAACGCTCACAAGGTTTTAAGGATTTGTCTTGTTCAAAATAATTAATTGATTTTAATTAAGTTAGTTGGTTAGTGAAGATAAAATTATATACCCTCTGGTAAGTAAGCATCATGGCTGAATTGGTGAAGTTTAGAGCTGCGATTATGCAGGAAGGAAAAGACTTGGGTATGACAGGAGATGCTCTAATTCGACATATCACAACTGAAGTGGATAAATATTTAGACAGAGAGACTAAAAGACTGGAAGCTGAAGCTGAAAGAGAGACTAAAAGAATGGAAGCTGAAGCAGAGAGAGAAGCCAAAAGAATGGAAACAGAGAGAGAAGCCAAAAGAATGGAAGCAGAGGATAAGAAATTAGAGGCAGAAAAAGAAGTCAAAAGACTGGAAAGAGAAGAAAAGAGACTAATATTGGAAGCTGAAGAAAGAAGGTTACAAAGAGCTCGTGAGTTAAGTTTAAAGGAACTTGAACTCCAGGGAGCAGCTAGCAATCATGGTGCTAGCTCACTTCACTCAGAGTAGCTCCAACCAGAGCACGGCAAATGGAGCCATGAGTTTCCACCTGGATCCATTTATTGAGAAGGAGGACGCCATTGAGTCATACCTGGATAGATATGAGAGACTGGCCACTACCTATGGATTGGAAAAGGAAAAATGGAGCCTTAAACTATCTCAGGGGCTGAGGGGAGTTTCATACGATGTTTATTTAAAACTCTCAAAAGAAGACCAGGAAGATTATGAAATCTTAAAACAAGCTTTACTGGTCAGGTACGAAAAGAATTCTGAATCTTATAGAAAGAGATTCCGAACTGCTAAGCTGCTTCCAGGAGAAAACTATCACCAGTTTTCTTCCAGATTGGAAACTTATCTGACAAAATGGATTAGCTTAGGAAAATGTCAAGATATAAAAGAAATGTTCATGATGGAACAACTGAGAGAATCCATGCCTCAGGAAATGAGAAAATTTCTTATGGAGCAAGGAGCTGAGAGATTGGAAGATATTTTAACCATGGCTGAAAGATATCAAGCAGCTCAGTCAGAAGTATCAGGAAATAAGAAGAAGCAGGGTGAGAACTTCAAACCTTCACAAAACTTTACCAACTATGAACACAGGGACAATTCTAACAAGAACAAACACAGAACTGATTATAAAGACAAAAACCCTCTAGGATCAGAAAATAGACCTTCAAGAAAGGAAGGACAGTGGTGTAAATCTTGCCAAATGAGTAACCACAATACTGCAGAATGCAGACGGAAAAACCCTCCTTATCAAGCTGCCTGTCTTACAACATGGAACAAGGGAAGGAAGGAACTGGCAGTTAGTCAGAATGACCTCCATCATCCCCCTGTCTGTGAGGAAGTGACATGTAATGGCACCAAAATTCAGTGCTTATATGATTCCGGATTGGAATTCGACTCAGTCGTGAGTGCAACCCTAGTGCACCCTGATCAACTTACCACAGAAACAGTTTACATACAAGGGGCAATGCAGGGGACCGTCACCATGACACTTCCCATAGCAAGGATCAACGTGAGAACTCGCTATGTGGAAGGAGTGATAAGAGCAGCAGTGAGTGATGATCCTATATACCCGCTGGTAATAGGATGTAAATATGTCTTTTTGGGTGACCCAATAAAACCTGTTGTCATGGCAGAAACCATACCAGGTCCAGCACCAAAAAGGAGGAGGGAAATCCAATAAACATTCATCCTATAAAGATGAAAAAGGCTCAAACAGCAGACAGCACATTGAAGCCTTGTGTTGGCAAATTGCCAAAGGCCCATAACCCTCCAGAGAAAGGAGACTTTTACCTAGAAAATGGCCTACTCTACAGACAAGCTGGAAAAGGAGCTAAAGGGCATGGACAGCTGGTAGTGCCAAAATTCTACAGGGAGGAAATTATGGAGCAAGAGCATGCTACATCAGGCAGGGGTCACAGAGGAAAAGGGGCCACTTGTCGAAAGATAGCATTGCGATATTACTGGCCAGGAATAATTGAAGACATAAGTTGGTATGTGAAATCCTGTTCAGAATGTAACCAGGTAACCTCATTCAGAAGTGTAGACCAGTTACAGGACCTAGGGAAGCATTGTTGCGGACGTAGGCCCACTAAGAAAACTCACAAGAGAAAACAACAGGTAGATGCGGTGATAAGGAGAAAACAAAATCACAATAAGTCTACTGTTACACCAGTAACCATGGCAACTCTCCGTATTGTACAGAGAGGGGGCGTAAGACATCCCACCCCGAATAGATATTTGTCGGAGCACCATGGCCTGGATCATCTGGAACCATTTGTTAGTCAGCAACCAGTATTAAAAAAGCTGCGGAAACAAACCAGAACCATAGGAGGTAGGAACCAGGGCTGTACCAGACAATTGATGGAGACAGGCCCCCACTTCGGTATACTGCCCCTTACAATAGAAATAGGTGTGGGTCCGGCAACGTGGTTGTTTCGCCATCCCCATACACGGTCCACTGGAAGCATTGTTGCGGACATGGACTGAACAATAGCAAGCATAAACACTCAAGGATGAGATTGACTATCTCTTAAGAGAGAAAATTATTTCAAAGTCTGAATCTCCCTACAGCTCAAGTGTGGTGCTATTAAGGAAGCCTAGTGGTGAACACAGGTTATGCATTGATTATAGGAAACTAAATGCTATCACTGAATCTCAGGTAGACCCATTACCTGACACTAATCAGTTGTTTGCTACATTGAGTAAGGCTCGGTATTTTTCAAAAGTAGATCTAAGCAAGGGATACTACCAAATACCAGTGAAACCAGAAGTTAGGAAACTGTTAGCCTTTAGTACACCGGATGGACATTACGAGTTCAATGTACTCCCATTTGGTTTAAAGAATGCTCCAAGTATCTTCACCAGAATGATGAGGAAATTGTTAGAACCATTACAAAATCCTCATATCACCAACTTCATGGATAATATTCTGATTGCTACCACTACCTTCGAGGAACACGTAGTAGCACTCTCCATGTTGTTGGATAGACTGAGAGAAACGGGATTGACAGCACGTCCAACTAAGTGTCATATTGGATGTGAGACATTGGAATTTTTAGGTCACACTATCTCTACAGGGCAAATGTCTCCGGACCCAAAGAATGTAGAGAAAATGAGAAAAGCACCAAGACCACAAACTAAGAAGGATGTAAGATCCTTTGTGTCACTGTGCGGGTTTTATCAGAAATATATACCCCATTTTAACTCATTATGCGCGCCATTAACCGACTTAACCAAAAAAGGTCAGCCGGATAAAATACAATGGACTGCGGAGTGTGAACAGGCTTATACAGAGTTGAAAAATAAGCTGACAAATAAACCTATCCTTGCCCTTCCCGATCTCACACAAGAATTCGTACTAAGAACGGATGCTAGCAATGTAGGCATCGGAGCAACATTACTACAGCGGGCAGACACACCGCCACATATGCTATTACCAGTAGCTTTTGCCAGTAGAAAGTTAAATACAGCTGAAAGAAATTATTCTACCGTTGAACGTGAATGCCTCGCTTTGGTCTGGTCGATCAACAAATTAGCCCCTTTTCTTTACGGGAAACACTTCATTGTGGAAAGTGATCACCAGCCTTTGATGTTTTTAGCAGTGTCTAAAAAATTTAATTCACG
>JAMPIV010018767.1:0-20000 GCA_024509875.1 Oreohelix idahoensis
TATGACATTAATTTTCATAAGGGACAGAATAACTTTAACAATAACTTTAATAGAGGAAGACAACAAAACAGAAATTATTCACCCCAGTCAAGATACAACAGTAATCCACGTAACTCAAGTTATAATCGGTCATATCAATATAATAATGGTAACAATTGGAAGAATAGCGATAATTATAACTCGAGACATCGAGATAACAATTACAATAGATGACAACGGGATAATTCAACTAATTATTCTCGTAATCGTTCTCATTCTCGTGGATCTTCACATTATAACCATAATACCGGGGCAGCAGTTACAAATGATATCACCCCTAAGGTTCAGGTTCCACCTAACGATAATACAATGAATTCTTCTGCTGCATGCTTTGCTATTAATTATAACGTGGCGAATAGTTGCCCACAATGCAATCTTATTTTTCAGAAGGCAAAGGAGACAGTGCTAAACTGCGGACACATTCCACCAGAAGTAGGTCTTGCAGCCAATGATGGAACAGGCTCTCTGATTTTTAACAGAGGGATAGTGAACGGTTCTATAGTTTCTGTATTGAGAGACTCGGGGTCCACAACCATTGGAGTGCGACAGTCGCTTGTACATCCTAGCTGTGCAACGGGGGAATATGTCCGTTGCATGACTTTTGGGGGGAACTATTGAGTTTTACCCCACAGCTATTATCCATGTTAAAACACCTTTTTTCACAGGTAACGTGAAGGTATGCATGCTGAAAAAGCCGATTGCAGACCTTATGGTGGGTCGCATACATGGCAGCAAGGATTGTTCACCAGAAGATATTATTGAATGGGAGAGACACAATCTATGCACTGGAAACGCCGCGACAACTAGAGCTCAGACTATGCTCATGGAGAGTGTCAATGATAATAAGATGGATGCGGAGAAATAGGAGGATATTGAGGTCAATTCACCTATTGACAGGGAATCATTTGCAAACAAACAAAAAAATGACAAATCTCTAAATAAATTTTTTAACCTAGTTAATAAGGTTGATAATTTAACATCAGGGAATAATAACAAACATTGGTTTATTGTTAAAAATGATATACTGATTAGATGCTTTAGTGATAAATCACAGGTAAAACAACAAGTGATGGTACCGGCTGCTTTTAGACGGTACATTCTTCAACACGCGCATGACTCGCAGTGTGCAGGACATATGGGATATACTCGAACACGATCTCGAGTATTGTCTTCATTCTTTTGGCCAGGAGTATCACGGGATATTTCGCAGTATGTACGTTCTTGTACTACATGCCAGGAAGTGAAAGCACGTGGAGCTTTTCACACGGCGCCTATTCAGGCTTGCGATATCTCAGTACGACCTTTTGACAAGATGGCCATAGATATAATTGGTCCACTTCTACCATCTGCGAGAGGACATAGATTTGTTCTCACGTGCATTGATTTATGCACACGATGGCCAGAAGCCATTCCATTGAAGACAACCACTACCACAGATGTAGCTGATGCATTACATCTAATTTTTTCTAGAATAGGGTTTCCTAGAAAATTATTATCTGACCATGGGTCGCAGTTTATATCCGATACCATGAAGGAGGTAATGAAAACCTGGAACATTGATAGGAATTTGAGTAGTATTTATCATCCCATGAGTAACGGTGCAGTTGAAAGACTTAACCGTACGCTTAAGCAACTTTTACATAAGGTTACTGTTAAACACCCTCAGGACTGGGACAGAGCACTCCCAGCTGTCCTGTTTGCTTACCGAGAGGTGCCACATGAACAAACTGGCTTCTCTCCCTTTGAGTTAGTTTTTGGTGCCCCTCCGAGAGGTCCTATGGGACTGATAAAAGATTTATTAATTGATGCAGAGATGACTCAGGACACTCAGTCATCTTATGAGTATGTGATTAATCTTCGGAATAATATTATTGAGTCTTGCCAATTGGCAACAGCTTCTTCTGAGGCTGCAAAAGCTAAGGCTCGATCTATACAAAATCGATCTAGACGATTACGCCAATTATTCCCAGGCGATGAGGCTTATGTATTACTCCCTCACAATAACAATAAGTTATTGATCTCATGGACTGGTCCTTATAAGGTTACTGATAAAATTTCAGACGTTGATTACGTCTTAGATATCAAGGGACACAGAAAGATATTCCATATTAATATGCTCAAGCAATTTCATACACGTCCTATACACTTACAGTCAATTTTTCATGAATTAGATGACAATACTGTATCTACTTGTCATTATTCTAATCTATCTGTTATACAGGAGGAAGAATCTTCTTTTCCTGAAGTGCAGATGCCTTTACCTGTACTTATTGTCCAATCTACTGAATCTTGGCGTGATGTGACCATTTCTTCTACGGTTACACCGCAACAGCATCAACGCGTTGCTGATCTTCTACAATCTTTCCCAGATGTGTTAACGGATGTACCGGGTTGCACATCTGTAATTAGTCACGATATTATTCTTAACGATGATACACCAATTCGTGTTCATCCTTATTCTGTACCTCTACATTTTCTGAGTAAGACATCTCAGGAACTCGAACAGATGATATCATTAGGTATTATTGAGACTAGTACATCTCCATTTTCTTCTCCTTTAGTCATTGTCCGGAAAAAGGACAACAACATACGTTTATGTGTTGACTATAGGAAACTTAATGCGCAGACAGTACCGGATAGCGAACCACATCCTATCCTTGACGATTTACTTCCTCGTCTATCCAATGCTACACTTTTCACTAAAATTGACTTAACCAAAGGTTATTGGCAGATTCCACTAACCGAAAGAGCCAAATACTACACAGCATTCTCAACTCCACAAGGTCTTTACCAGTGGAACGTGATGCCTTTTGGGCTAATGAATGCTCCAGCTACCTTTATTCGCATGATGCGAAAAATTTTAGCAGGTAGATCAGATATAATTACCTACATTGACGACATATGTTTGTTTAGTTCATCATTTGAGGAACATTTTTTGGGTCTTAAATCAGTTTTGGAAATATTGCGGGATAACCATTTAACCGCTAAACCAACTAAAATTCAAATAGCGTGTAATGAGATAACATTCCTGGGACACATTATTGGATCAGGACGTATCCAAACAATTCCCAGTACGGTTTCTAAAATATTAAATTTATCTGTTCCTCAAACGAAGAAACAGGTTAGGAGTCTGTTAGGTTTGATCCAATACTATAGCAGATTTGTACCTCACCTATCATCCATCACGGCTGTCCTGTCATCGTTACTAAAGAAGAACATGCCAGTAAGGATAAATTGGACCGACGAATGTGACAAAACTTTTCGCACTATCTTAAACATATTTTCATGCCCACCTGTTTTAAGATTACCAGATGCTTCTAAAAAGTTTGTTCTACGTACAGATGCGAGTAATTACGGACTCGGGGCTTGTCTACTCCAATATCATGATGAAGTCCTTCACCCTGTACTTTACATCTCACGCAAGCTGAAACCTCCGGAGACTAGATACTCGACTGTAGACCGAGAATTGCTCTCCGTAATCTGGGCAATTACCAAGTTAGAAAAATTTCTGCTGGGATCTCCATTTTTGATCCAGACTGATCAGAAATCTGTAGCAGCATTACGTCGTTCAAACCATAAAAGTGCTAAACTTGCACGCTTTGCTATTACGTTGCAACCTTACGAATTCGAAATACAGTCAATACCAGGAACTGAGAACGTCATAGCCGATACGTTGTCCAGACATCCTACGGATTCTGAATGAATATTACTATTTCAAATTTTCTGACTAATCAAGCATTACATTTGCAATGAACTGTATCAATGCCACGTCAGAATATACAACACTTCATTTGGACTTCCTACTTAAATAAGGACATTTCGAAATAAACTATCGTGATCAAAATATCAAGTTTTACGGATCGTTTGAAAATTTGGACTTCACTTCCACTTTGCGTATCACTCATTTCGATTGAAAACCGTTAAAAAGGAACAATCTCTGATGTAGAATGTACATATACTGTGATGACTGATTCAATTACATTCAAAGTTTTAATAAAGGAACTAACGATGATTGGATAATCATATCATAATTCGATAATATGAACCTTGTGTCTTAATGAACTTTCATACAAGTCAACAGGATATAACAACGATTGGATCTTCATGTCCGATATTGTTAAATTTTCTAGTTATTAAATTAATATATAATAAAATAAAGTTAAAGTGTGATGAAATAAAAAAATAAAATATACAAATAAAAGATGAAACAAAATAATATCACACCAATTAATATTTTAATTAGTGTAATTATCAAGGTAATAGATATTACATTATGACATTTCATATTTATAGTTAAAATGTATGAATTTTTTCTGTTCTTTTCTTCTGATTGCGTTAATTTAATTAGGTATCTATCCTTACACTTCATTTTCACACGCATTCTAATTTAATGTATACTTTAATATTTGGTTTTAATTGTCCGTACTTCTCAATTTTTATTTCTTTTACTCTCTTATACTATTTCTCATTCTCTTCAATTAGACAGTAATTAGTTAGTACCATACGTACATACTATAATTAATTATTTTAATTTTAGTTAGTTATAATAATTTTAATAACACCTCACATTATTAGTTAGTCGATACACACAACAAATTAATTAGTTAATTAGTTAGTGACAGTGACATTTCCTTGTTTAATATAAGGTATATGTATGATATGACGTTGATTTTATTATAAGATATTACTGACATGACCACGACACTGTTCTAGATAGAACATCGTAGGTCATACGTCGGGTTTTGTTAAATTTTTGATAATTTGATTAATATTATTCAAAAAAAAAAAAATCTATCTAATAGATTTTTTTCCCCCGTCTGACAGGAAATCTGTTACGGTGTTATTTTAAATGACGGCTTCTGCTGGGGTTTAGCCATGCGCAACGTTAGGGGTCATTAACATTTATAGAATATGTCGATATTTTACGGTATACTGAACGCGAAATATATGCGGAGATTATGACGCATTCGCGTTGGGAAGGTCACGCTGGGTGACTTGGTTACATGGCCCTTGTTACGCTATCCGTCAAGCAAGAAGCTCGTGTCTTGTATTTCTTCCAAGGAAAAAAGGCTGAGTATATAGCCTATATTATATATATAAATCGATGTAGAACTCAGGGTCAGTTCGGTTATTAATATAAGTATGAGATTAATTAAATTAAACTAATGATGGAAGGAAAATCGCATTATGATTCAAATTGTAGCTGTCAAGAACTCATGTGCTCATTTCTGGCTGTTGACTACAACAGCGCACGTATATAGCCACGATGTTCTTCTGACATATTGTTTTGAAACGGACGGACATGAATACTATGCATGTAATTTCTAATGACTATATATGAATCTATACCTACGTGAATGTCTTGTGTGTGAACTGTAAATAAATTCACGGACTCTGAATTGAGGACTTTATTACATCGATACGTTACAGCTATTTGCTGCATTTGCCAATGTTGTTGATTATGCAAATGAAGAACTCTTCTGATAAGAAAAATATGTATATATATTGATGAGCTCCGAAGGGAACGAGTGTATTCTTGGACATTCAACAAATGATGAATCAATATAACGTTGACCCTTGTTCCAAGATAATAATCGAACGAAGGACCCTCCAATACCAGTGAAAACTACCCCACGCAACAATCGACTAATCTGAGTTTTGTCCCTTAGACTAAAAATCGTGAATTCAAAGATAAATATATTTTTATCAGACAAATAAATACATTTTACATTTCTATGCGTGTCAACAGTAATCTGTGCGTCACGCAAAAGAATATGTGCGCAACAATATATTTATCAAAATTATATTGCGTGTTTATAACCTGATGTCCGTAGCAATTTCATTTACATGATGGGATCACTAGCCCTACGCCAAACATCATATTACTCTCCTTTTACGACATCCCTGAGGTAGCAGTTAGTGCCCCTAGATCTATAGATATATGATAAAGGGGCACTAGCAGCTGTAGGCCAATTCTGTCTCTGTCTTCTCATAGACCTTCGGGAATTAAACAGGGGAAATAATTCAATATATTAGCTACTAAATTTGGAGTAACACAGTGACATCAAATCAAGTATACAGAAGACAAGAGAAGCTTTCATTGCATCAATGAAATATATGGAGATCAAACAAAATCAAATCCAACTCAAAAATCAGAATCTTAAACACAAGTATCAAGTCAGTCCTTTTGTATAGCTCTCCATCTTGAAGAAAATTCACATCGGCAACAACCCAAAAAAGTTATACAATTTTATAAATATGTGAATACATAGATTTATTTTTTCTTAACCAGCGGCACTTGGGCTTTCAGCCCTTCGGCCCAATGACATGTCATTGCGAGGCTGGGGAGCCTGTGGACTTTCCTTCCAACCCGGTCAGGAGCTTCGCTCCTTCCCATCCACAGAGGGTTTATCTCAGGAGCCGTTCATGTTATTTAGTCAAAATCCCGGTCGATGACATTCTTCAAATGCCCACGCCCGGCCTTGAACCTTGAACACCTGATCGCCAGCGTAATGTTGTAACCACTACACCAACGCGGCTCCCACATGCATAGATTAGAAGGATTGACATGGTACGACACGATTACTTATGTAGGAATCATGACAAGAATCAGACAAATGCCCGTGGCACAAGAGATGAGCAGGACCCACACACTGAGAAAACAAGATGATATCTTTACAAGGCGATTCTTGCTCTGGAATCATTAGACGTAGGAGACTGGAAAACACATGAAGACGAGAACGGGAAGCAACAATGAAAGGGTTGGACAGGACATTGAAAGACATGGAACTGATGGCATGAGATAAGAGGACTTAGCATGAGATTTTTGAAGAGTTATGCTGTTGAAGGAGGACTTAGTATCTATCAACGCTGTACGAGCTAACAGCCCCTTTTCATGGCTTTTTCACGCTAGCTGATGGAAGCTTGTAGTCCTTTTCGTGGCTTTTTCGTGCTAGCTGATGGAAACTTAGAAATCCTTTTCAGGGCTTTTTCACGCTAGCTGATGCAAGTTTGTACCCTTTTCAGGGCTTTATTATTATCCATACTATGCTTCAGTTTGAATGAGTTCACCAACTTTTGCATGGCAAATTCTCCGATATAATCAACTGACAAGGTTGAAAGGAACGTACCTCACCGCAAGAAGAGAAAGCTCCTCATGGAAACAAATGTTGAGGGAACTAGAAGGCGATTGTAAAAGATGAAACTTCGGTATTACAATTCTTCCCCCACCACACACACACAATCACAAACAAACATATACAATTTTATAACGTCAACACGTGCAGTCTCATAAAAGACATAAAGAGATGACTGAAAATGTAATCTTACTAGCTTCCAGATAATTTAATAAAAAAATTTTTATCTCTCCTTCAGATACATTAAACGGTCAATACGGGAATTAATATGATGCCTCAGGTGACTGAAAAGAACGTCTGCACTCTAACGCCGCGTGCGTCAGAAGGTACCTTTCATCGACAGGCCAGACTCCAAATTGAGTTTATGTTTGTGTCATCTGACATACTCTTTATCTTTCCTACATTCCGGAACTTTCTGTACATTCGTTATGTTTGCGTTTTCAATTGATTAAGACGTGGAAACTATGTAATCATGCACAGCGCACACACGCTGTATATATATATATATATATATATATATATATATATATATATATATATATATATATATATATATATATATATATATATATATATATATATATATATATATATATATATATATATATATATATATATATATATATATATATATATATATATATATATATATATATATATATATATATATATATATATATATATATATATATATAAAAATACAAGTGTCCAGCATCGAGAGGTGAAGTGACCAGTCTCCTTCCTCGCTGCCTTTTCCTTCCATAACTCAAGAGGGGAGTCAGGTATCCATTTACAGCTGGGTAGACTGGAGCGTGATGATACCGTGAAACGAACCCAGCACCTTATCCGCGAGAGACCAGCGCTCTAACCACTCTGTCAATCGGACACTCAGATTAACAGTTGGCACACATAAGAAAGAAAGAAAGACAGCATGAAATAATGAATGGAAGGAAAAGAGGAAGAAAGACAGACAAGCACCAGTACCATTCGTGGAAACGCTCTGCCATGTGATTCAGATTATTCTTTTTATTTATTTACTAAAATCAAAAACAGCACACTGGGCGCCCATCAGTAATTCAACTTGAATAAAGAAGAAAGAATTACCTACAATAAGATTTTTTTTAAATAGCTGGTGTTAAGAGTAAGATGTGATGTGGGTCCCGATTAATGTCTAGGTTCATTAAAACGTACTAATTTGTCTTTTTGTTTATATGTTCTGTACGTAGCATTCAATATCTTCCCTTTTCTGTTTGGCCGAATGTATTATGTATAACTGGCCATATTCGTTCGTTAGCTTATATTCGTGCTCGTCTGAATACTTGTATTCAAATTGAATGTCAATACTCCATCCACTGTAATAATAAATTTGAACTGTCAAAGTTTTACTCAAATAGTTGTTGAAGACGTATGGTTTCGAACAACTTTCTTTATTTTCCACAAAACAGTCTCACATAATCATTTTGCTCCGTACATGTCAATAGATTACATCTATTGGTAATTCATTTTATCCATTCTTAACGTCTACAGAACTCTACATATAGCGCTAATATGCACCTCAAATTATTATCATCGTATATTGCGATAGATTCATTTCTATCCAACGAATATTTGTAATTGTCCTTTCTATTTAATCCACTTTATTCATATATATCTTGAGTCATGGACTTCACCATAAGACCGCTAATCAATTGCATAACTTTTCATAAAAGAACAGTCCCGTGCTCAAAAGCACATTTTTATCGTCGTCTGCCGAATAATATCTTAATATCTCTTACTAAATTCGAGGTTACCAACCTGTTGTGCTTCATGCACTGAAACATTCTATTGAAATACACATGTAGGAACACCTTGGTGGTTATACTCTTAAAATTCTACACCTTGATAAGTGGCTATGCCACACATGGAATAAAACATTTTCCTAGGCCCAAGGCCACAAGCAGACTCCTCTTTATAGTCCACGTCACCCTTCGATACACTTCTTCATCATCGTTAACGAATTCTAACTTGTGTATTTTGGTGAGGCTCAACATGGTGCACAACAATCATGCAAGAGATAACTTTTCCAAGATTGTTTCACCCCATGATGTGCTCTCAACAGCTGTATTATGTTTTGTTTTTTAAATGCTAGAGTCAACATCACGTTCACAAAATAAAGTGGGATACATCTCAACAGCATGAAACAAAGTCTCGTAACAATACGCAATTCTTCTTTTTCGTTCTTCTTCGTTCGTCCTGAAAAAGACGTTAGTTGTGTTGTGTCCGTTTACAGCGTAGCTGCGATATTTGCGCCGTTCGGCCGACACATCCGACTTCCGCACGGCATTTTTGGGACCGGGTTAGCCTTCCCTCCTCGATCCCTGCTCACTCAGCCAGACTGCAGTGATGCAGCCTATCTCCAGGACCACCACTTGGAGGTGGAGTAGGGTCTTGGTCAGCTCTGGTTCGCTGACCCTGACGCAAGCAGTCAGCTATGAGTCGCTAACTGCATTCCTCACTGTTGACGAGGAGGAAGCGGTAGAGCGGCATCTGAAACCTCGTACCGCCTTCACAAATTTCTAGGGGCGGCTCTGAGTACATGGATGCTTTAGTGCTGGCGTCTTACAAGGGGACATAATCTACAAGGGACACAACATGACATGGTGAGTGTATTCTGTCATATTATCCTATTTTGGGCGCAATTTATCTATTCTGATCCGTACTTTTTTTTTCAGTTTGTTTTTTTTTTTTTTGGAGTTAAGTGCGGTAAGTGTTTACTTCCTTCTAACATCATTCCTCTTAACACGATTCATGTTTTCCTTTCCTCCTTATCCGCTTAACTTTCCTGATTATCTGATAATGCAGAAATGTCCCTGACATGTCAACCTTCCCTGTCTCTCTGTTTATTACAGGTCATCACATCTTATCTCATATCCATTTATCTCATGAAAACCAATGACCTCGTGTCATTTCTGTGTCTCCAGTTGCTCGTCGCTTTCCATTTTTTTTTTAAAATGAAATATATAATGAAAATAGTTTAACTTTAGGACCTCGTAAGAAAGAAGAAAAGACAGAATGAAATATTGAATGGAAGGCGAAAAAAAGAATGATAGACAGAAAGAAAGAAATAATGAATGGAAGACAGAGAAAGGAAGAAAGAAAGAAAGACAGAAAGAAAGAAAGAAAGAATGAAACAATGAATGGAAGTCAAAGAAAGAAAGACACGCAGAAATGAAGAAAGACATAATTAAATACTGAATGGAAGGAAAAAAAGAAAGAATGATAGACATGTAGGAAGAAAGAAATAATGAATGGAAGACAAAGAAAGAAAAAAAGAAAGAAAGACAGACACACAGACAGAAAGAAAGACAGATAGATAGACAGGCAGAAGGAAAGAAAGAAAGATAGATACAAAGGCAGAAAGAAAGAAAATGAAATAATCAATGGAAGACAAAGAAAGAATGAATGAAAGAAAGAAAGATAGATAGACAGGCAGAAAGAAAGAGAGAAAGATTGAAATAATGAATGGAAGTCAAAGAAAGAAAGAAAGAAAGAAAGACTACCTTAAAATATTTTAATATTTCCAAAAATAATCAATTTTTTGCGCCAACACGCCCAATTATTCAACAGTTAACTTATTCCTTTCTTTATCCCTTCTTCTCTGACAGGTAATCAACTACCTCTCAATCTCATCTCTGTCTCTCTGACAAGCTAATAACTCTTTGTCTCATCTCTAGGATATATGTGACAGGTCACCCGTTCTCTATATGTTACTCATCATTATCTCATATTCTATAACTTTAATAGTGCAACGGCCTCTAGGCTAATTCTGTATTTCGAGAGGTCATTATTCCCGAAGCTATCATCTATACATCCGACTCCCTTCTCTGATGTTCACATCTCCAGCAGATAAACAAAAAAACATGCACTACGTTACAACTCTTTCTTCATTTACATGCTCTACTTTATCTGTCTGGAGTTGACGTGAAGAGTTACGAGAAGCTCACTTTTCCTTTTCTTCAGACAAGTATGTCACAGTGACTGGCGGAAGACCTTGTTGGTGTAGGATTTATATAACATTATCTGTCTGGCTCTTTGTGTTCATCCGTGATATTAAACCAGATCTGTAGGCACGTTGTGGTCATTGATTGGGTGCATTCTCACGTGATGGCCAAACCACTTTATTTTGTGTCTCATTATACAATGTGATCAAGAAGTCTCTCCGCAGCGGGTTCAGTGCTTTAATAATATGAATGTAACATTTTATGATACAGTAAATAGTATTATTTTAATTGATTTTTATTAGATTTACTTTACTACTACATAAAAGTATTTTTTTTTTAAATTTTCGCATAAAGCATTAGTGTCTGTTTAAATAATTTAAATTGGTATATAAAATAAAGAAATGTAGATTGTAAATTACGACCTTTTAATAATAATTTTATCATTTGGATTGTTTCCCTTGATTCATAGTATTCAAGCGCTGAACCTACTGCGGAGAGACTTCTCGATCACCTTATATATTTCATGCGGAATTTAGCTCCTGCAGTTCTTTTAAATGTCATCATTTCTCATTCAGTCGCTCATAGTAAATGCCTGCTCTTAAGACTTGTATCTCGCACAATGTAATTGTCCTCTTCTTCAATGTTCGATCGCACGTATGTTACGTAATGTATTTTTGACGTTAAAATACGTATTATTCGCGTACTGTAAAACTTCCGTACGTTGAAATCCGTTGCATCACTGCGTCAAATGTTTCAAAACCTGAAAATGCCGTATTATCGGCTGATATACAGAATGAATTATTTAAAAGAAAGCCTTTCCATACTCATAGCGCTAAGGTATCCTGTTCGTCGCATTTCAGAAGATGACCATTTTTCTGTAAATCTGAACGTTTTAACACATTTTCGTCTAGCAATTCAAGATGTAGTTTAAATAAAACATAAATGTATATTTACCGTCAAAGTGTCAGCAAAACTCTTGTTACATAAAAACAAACGACTTGATTTTCTACACATTGTGCGCCAATGACGTAATTTCATGCTAGAGCTGTGGAAAGCGCCCCATGTCAAACTTATGCATATTAATTTAACGTACAATAATGTATTATACGCAAATTTTATTCTCAGACATACTGTGGTAAGTTGGGATTATATAAATAGTTATAGGGGACTTAGTGTACTGACTGAGATCAGCTGTGAAGGTATCTGTATCTAATAAGTGTGGTGTGTTACAGATGACCTTACTTTGCTACCACATTTAGACCTCAATCAGACTTATTCTGGAATATTGTAATGACTACGTTGAATGTCTAGGGTTATGATAGTGATGAAGTGTAAGTTCACAACAACCAACAGACGGATAAACACTTTTATTAAGATCCACAACACTTTACAACACTATGACAAGCACATACATATAACACTCTAGAAGACTAGCTTAAGTAAGTCAAGTGTTAACTTTTAAATTATGTATTAGTTTCTTTCAAGAATAGATATCCTGATCCAACTACAGAGTGAATCAGGAATCACAATCAAATGTAAACACAATGTTTATGTACAAAATCTATACAAAGGATCTTTGTCCTGACATATAATATTATTACAATATGTGTGTAGGGTTGTGATGTGGTATTATGAGGTAATACTGGCTTTTGAAGCTAGGTTGTTGTTTGTCATCACGACTTCATGTGTTTGTTACTGGTGGACATAATATTGAAGGGATCACAGTTCTTTTTATTTGTAAAACAATAACTGTCCCTCTTGATTTAGTATTACAGTCAATTTTTTGGTGGGTTATACAAGGGTGAGCTGCTCTGGCTGACGAATTCTTAACTTATATGTCGGCGGCAGGAAAACTGTCTCCTCTGCTTGCTTGCTTCTCAGTTATCTGGAAATACACCACTGGTCGATATCTTGGACAAGGAGTCTGCTGCCAGCCCTCTGGATCCAGCAAAACTCAGACCAGGTGCTGCTCTAATACTTCAGTACCACGGTCCCTGAAATAAGAAGGTTGTACCTCCTTCTTCAGAACTAATATATAATCTATTTCCACACTGAAGTACAGGACATTACAAACACAGAGTTCAGCGCTGTAGGCCAACTGCTAGCTTCTCATGTGACAATATACACCAGTATTCCTCTCCCTAATGGTTACAACGGCTCTGCAATTCCAGCGTTAATTCCTTCTATACAAAAGGATAGGTGTCATGTTACTATTGGGCAATCCCATATATGCCTATGCAGTTATACTCCTCTCTGACAAGCTTTTACATGGAGGAGCAATATCTAGGCTTTGCCTTTTGTTTGCTACTGAACCACACACATACAGACACAATTTATCATTTCATATTCAATTTTCATATAATATATACATATATTAATATAGAAACTATGTCTAGCTTACCACAATTCAAGGAAATATACACAAGCAACGTTGACTGGCGATGAATTCTGGCACAATTTCGATCTGCCTTATCCCAGGCTTTTATTAGAAAAATATTAGCTTGATCTCAACGCACTTGCTTCTTACAAAATTTATTTTCAAAACTGGCCCTGAACTGACGCTTCTATGTGACTATATCGAACGTTCTAACCAATGAGACCATGTTTACAAGAGCCTTTGAAAAAATTTCACCCATCCTACACGTTGCCATTAACCACAATAATAGTATTTGCAGTTCGACTAATAAGGTTTTGCCTTACATATTACTACAGCCAATCAAATCGTATTTAACTTGTTGGCCTCATTTCCCCTAAAGCAGTGTTTTTCAAACATGCCATTATGAGCAAATATGATCTTGTGCTGTCAGACAACCCCACTATAGTATTTTGGCTATAATTTGTTAATTACTAGACTATTTGCGTAACACATAACATATTCTTTGTCAGCAAGTCCTAAGGCACAAGAATACATACGTTTAATGGGGATAAGTGGCTTCGTTCAAAATATGTATTTGCTTCTACCACCCGTTCACTTCCATACCAAGGGATGTCTTCTGTACTGTCAGACTAATGTCAGGAGCTTAGACATTGTGGTGAATTAATTGTTATTATTGGTTTAAATATTATATTAATGGTATCTGGTGTGAGGTCAGCTATGCAAGTCCCTGAGGTTTATTAAATACAAATACGTTTACAGGGTACCTGTCTGCTTCCACCACGACCTCACCCGATTATATATCTTCCCCTACTAAAGTGTATTGGTGTGTGTATGTTGTCTAGCAAGTGTCTAGGGTATATGCAATGTGATGAAGTGTATGAACAGGACAACAACTACACCTATTACTAATAAACAATGATTAAACAAGTCACTGGGTAAAGTTTGGAATGTAACTTATTTTTTTTCAATTTATTTTCCTGTATCTAGTTATTCTTCTTCTTCTTCTTCTTCCGTCCTTAGCCAAAGACCGACCAAGCAGTCAGTGGCCATTACGCCTTGCGGCGTCTTAGGGCAACTAGAAATTATCCATTGTTCCGTTACGCCAAAAGGCGTTTATTGGTACAACAGAATATTAATTGTTGTTTCCGTAATCAATGTGACAAGCAAGCGGTTGATCACTCCGCTGTGCCCCGAACTTGCCCTCGTGTGTACTGTCGCTATACAACCTCTTCGCTACCGAGACGTCTGTCCAGCAAAAAAAATTTTTTCTCGGGACCGAAGGTCCGCGAAAAAGAGCAATCTGGTACAGGCACAGCACCCATTCGCTGCCTCCACTGCGCTGGGAGGACCCGGCAACCGGGACCACACACAGCCTTGAGAGGACAATGATCGCCTGAAGGGAATTCTGACACAGGAATAATCAACTCAACATGATAATGAAATTATTTACAACCAATTATTTTACAACTGTCATTGAGTCGGTGTTATCCCACAATTATTTATATGTCTCAAACTGGGAAAATGTCAAGTATTTCTTGCTCCTAGAAAAGGGTACAAGTTTATTGAACGTTTTTGTTCCTCACTGTCTGATACACTATCTTTTGTGAAAACTGAGAGAGTGGATTGTTTGTGATATCAATTTCCCAGACAAGTCTTATCTGAGGTCTCTGGAACCAGGCTGTTTGAAGTATGTAAAAACGCCAGCATCCAGAGGCCAAGACAACGACAATTCTGCTTCTATAGGTGAAATGCACTGTGTAGGCACTCAGTAGTTGGGGCCTCACTGCAGAACTTAAGCAAAGGTGTTAGATCACCTGGGCTCACTTTCACACGTAGATGAAACGCCACTGGAACAATACAAATGGCCACTCACATCTAATAATGACGGTCTCTTTTAGGATTCGAAACAGTTCAATATCATCAGTACATCAGTATGTTGTAAAACTAAACAATTAGAAAACGTTTCTCAATTTAAAAAAGACCTTGCACCCCTTCTGGATAAATAACTTTCAAACCACCGTTTGACATTTTCCTTGATAAAGGAAACATTTTACATTAATACTATCAAGTCATGTACAATCACGGTGACTTGCTGAAGAAGACGGCCAGTGATCTTCCTGGTCTTATGTCATAACACAACTTTTTCTTTTCATCATAAATATTTAATTTTCTTTTCTCCCCATATGGCCGAAAGCCTGTCTGGCTTTTCTATACCAGGTTAATACTGTTCCTAACAACGCTGTGAAACAACACAGAGTTTGAGGTTGCCTTCCCTCCAGATAAATGTTTCCCCTTTAAGGTTCATACAGAGTCGATAATGATAGGAAACTCTTTACAGAGCGATACAACAGGAAGCAATCTGATCATCAGAAGTAGTCCCCCCATCTAACAAGTGTTCCGGCCCGATTACTCCTTTACACTCTAAGGGGGGCGGGCCCACTTGGGTCATGACTCCCAAGCGTCTCAGCTTCCTGTTGTCTTGTATCGAAAATGAACCCATTTCACTTACGGTAGCAACTTTTAATCCACAACGCCAGCCGTGGGGGCAATTGTGAAAGTAACAAAGAAAAGACAAATTATTCCGTTCGTTCCGTCGCCCTTCACAACTAAGGACACACACTGAGACACGAGCGCGCAGCCGACGAACCTTAGCCACTGCGCGCCGCACGCCACTGAAATTCTGTACCTGACACACTCCCTATAGTATACATCGCCTGTTGCCCCAGAGTCGCAGCCCCCTCACTAGTACACCATAAAAACTCAGCGCTGTGGACTTAGAAAAATTTTGGTGTTTTCTGTACCGCAGCGTTTACCGTCACGATCTCCATTGCCCACTGCGGTTGTTCCACAGCCAGCCTGATGCCTTTTCGGCAGTTTCGCTAAGCCTCTTCAGTGCCCTTGTTCTAGACTGTCCCTTCAACCCCAACAGTTTCAATAAATCATACATTGATGCAGCCACAAGCCCTCTTGCGCCCACTTCAACCGCCATGACCCTTGCACTGAATCCATCGTGTCTCAGATCCGCGGCTAGATCGCTATACTTGGCCGCTTTGAATGAATGTTGCTCGTCTAATCTGGATTCAAATGGCACGGTCAGTTCAATCAGTATGACCTGAAGCGTTGCTGAAGAATGAAGCACTATATCCAGCCGTCTCCGCGATTTTCTGATACTTTCTGGATATGCCCCCCGTCCAGGTAGGTCTACCGCCATCTCCCAGTCGTTTGCACAGTCAAGAAGAGATGGTAAACTGCTACCAGGTTTACTCGGTTTGGGGTGTGCTGACTTTCCTGCCCTCAGAAAGTATGTGTTTGTGGTGTCTGGCCGGACTTTGCTATTCGCTTTCATTCTTGCCTGATCTATTGTCGCAGCAAGCTCATTTAGCACTTTGTTATGGCGCCAAGTGTATCGTCCTTGCCCTAATGCCACCTTACACGCTGAGAGCACGTGTTCAAGTGTCTGCCTCCCCTGGCACAGGGGGCACTGCTCATCATCCGACTTTCCCCATTTCACAAGGTTGGTGGCCGACGGCAGCAGGTCATACATTGATCTAACCACGAAGCTGAGCCTAAGAGGTGCCATATGCCATATCATTCCATGTCAAGGATCTCTGCTGGGCTCCTTCCCATGTAGTCCATTGGCCTTGCTGGACCTGCTGCACTGCTTTTAGCAACCTCTTATCATTCTCAGCTCCTCGTATCTCCTGAACTACCATGTCTCTGCGTTCCCTGCTTGATGCCTTGGACCACCAGCGGATGTCACCATGCCCAAATCCCCGTCTATTCGTTTGTGTGTATCCGATTACCTCTCTCAGTTTGAGTGACTCTTCAGCAGCATCAACAGCTTCTTCCACTCTCCACTTCCTTCCCGTTTTCAGTGTGGGCTGAATGGACTTAACCACGTCATCAGCTGACTCGCGTAGCATCATTGCAAGCCTTGCTTTTCCAACTTTGTACTCTTCAACAACTGACTTGAAGGGAAGCAGAAGTTTTGACTTTTTGCAGTACAGTGCTACATCTGACAGACCTGGTGGTGCCCCTAGCCATTTTCTCATGAACTTGTTGACCTTCTGCTCTATAGCTTCCACTGTACTTGTGCTTACTTCATATATAAGCAGTGGCCACAGCAACTTCGGTATCAACATGAACTTGAGGCACCACAGTTTGAACTTTCCCAGGAGTCTGCATTGGTCTATGATCTGTAGTCCTCTGTCTGCCATTTCTATTGTCTGTTGCACTGCCTTCGAGTCTTTTAAAGAGGCATCGTACACCCTGCCAAGACTTTTAACAGGTTCCTCAATGACAGTAGGGATTCTTTGGCTGGAAACCGTGAATATGACCTCTGCTATCTTCCCTTTTCTGACTGATAGGCTTCTCGACTTCTTGGGTTTGAAGCTCATTCTGCACCAGTTGACTAGTTCATCCAGGCGTGCTATCATCCTCCGGGCCTGATGTTCATCTGATGTCAGAATTGTTGTGTCATCCATGAATGCTTTGCGCGGTGGCATGTGACACATTCCACCGAGCTTTGGACCTATAGCCATTCCTTCAGCCGCATTGAGGATTACCTGCATAGCCATGACGAATAGTATCGGAGAGATGGTACATCCCATCGCAATTCCAACTTCAAGGCCAATCCACTTCGATAATGCATACATGATAAAATTGACAATATAAATGTTAATATAAAGGTTTCCATTCTTACCGCAATCAAAGAAAATTTTAAACACCAATTAGTTAAATATTGCGATATATGGAAACAAATCCAGATCGCTGCTAATGCAGAATTAGCAAACAAGACAGTACTCTTGCCTTGTCTATAACAACAACGTCTTTAGTGTAAGAAATTTTTCATCTAGTGGCCCCCTATACTCAATACTAATTGGTTTTATACAACCGTTTGTCTATTATACTACAGCCAATCAGAGACTGTTTAGTGAATAGCGTTCCTTTTCAAATAAAACTGACCTCAAATATTCAAAATAAGGACTCCTTCCCCTTAAACCCCACCTACGGGCAAACTGAGAAAGATTTTCAAGTCCATCTGTCTATCTGTCTTCTGTCCAACTTCTTTATTTCTTAATAGTTTTAAATACTCATACCTACTTATTAATCCTGCTGTTATCTATTACACCCTACAATGCTTCAAATAAAACATTTCCTCTCCTATTCAAATATGTAAACACGAACCGTGACACTCCTTCCGATACTCCGTCTCATCCCCCCCATTCAGTACTGCATATTCAAAAAATCTCACGTTAACCTTAATTTTTCCTTTTATTTTCAAACTACCGTTTGTAGAACGAACACTACGCTACGTCACAAAATTGTAACAACTTGCGTGTGTGTGTGTATCGTCTGCCAAGTCCAACCGTGTGAATATATGTCCAGAACGCGTGTCGAGAAAAAAAAGGGATCTTGCAAGGTATAGGTAGTATGTGTTAATTCTTGTTGCAGTTTCGTTCTACAAGAAAATATTTAGTCTCAAAGCCAACGCTAGCACAGCGTATAATGTTAGACTGCGGAAAATCGTTTTGGCATTACTTCGGTATACAATTTTAGCGTGCTGCTGGCGTATGGGAAGAAGCCAGTCAGACACACACGGGCTGGTTCTATATATTAGCATTGGGAGTACAATTTCCTGGAATTTAGCGTTTGTTCTCACAGATTTTACTACAGACATAAATCAGTAGAATGTCAGGTTTCCCAATAAGATTTTAAACCTGTTTTCAAAACCTAACCTCGTATCGTTAGTGTTTTTTATTTACTGTTTATTTGAAAAAATCAGGTCTTCATGCCGTTCGCGTGGGATTGGCGTTCACTTTTTAATCGCGAGACGACGTGGTACAATTGCATGCGTTCCTCCGTGCATCTCTCTCTCTCTTCTTAGCCCGTCTGTCTTTTAGGTTAACGTAGTGTGTATAATGACATTAATGTAGTATTATATCTAGGTCATTAATCAGTGTGCCTATCAAGGTCGTCTAAGAAATACAGTACCAGTTTTTTTTTAAGAAACGCGTGTATGATGCAGTAGGCTTTTACTATCGTACGTGGAAGCGTTACAGTTATGCAGACGAAGTAGAAAAAGGGGATCTCTGGTTCAGCCATTATGGCGTTCTACAACACAGGCGTACGCTATTGTGAAAGCACTGGTCTGTCACCATTCTTCTTTCTTTCTATTGAATTACTTCGTTAGGCTTTACATTTATTTTCTAATTTATATATGTGGATTATAATTTTTCACCACACATAGGTACGGTCGAACATTGCTCTTCCTTGCTCTAGTGACCATGTTTTACACTGACAGTAAAGAGTTGGTAAGAACATACTTGTTATGAGTAAAATTCATAATATGTCTGTCGATATCAAATCTGTTCGACAAGGAGTCATATTTGTTTATGACCGGTGACCATTGGTTACAGGAAGTACGTCATTGTCTTTTGGGCCGAGTAGAAAAAGTCTACGGTCGGT
>JAMPIV010018767.1:25000-59964 GCA_024509875.1 Oreohelix idahoensis
GAAAAAGAAAAGAAGAAGAAGAAGAAGAAGAAGAAGAAGAAGAAGAAGAAGAAGAAGAAGAAGAAGAAGAAGAAGAAGAAGAAGAAGAAGAAGAAGAAGAAGAAGAAGAAGAAGAAGAAGAAGAAGACGCTCACGACACGACCCATGTACAAAAACAGCCAAGTAAAAATGTATTATTGGAATTCAGCCAAAACTTGCTACTGAAAACTTTGAGTAAAGGAAAATACGAGACTCGACTGATCACAATGCTTCCCTCCGCCTATAGGTGAGAATCACCGTTTTATTGCGTGTTTTCTTTGACAATCTCAGCAAATATGATTAAAAAAATAATAGAAGATATTAAAAAAAACAGTGAAGATAAAAAAGACAATAAAGACGTTAGTCCTGAACTGGTTATTGAGATTTAACAGCGTAATAAAAGAAAGGTTAAACTAAGATACAGCTCTGACAAGAAGGAAAAAGTCTACCACTTAAGCAAACGTAAATGTCGATTCATCATCATCAGTTGCCATCTCCACAACGAAGGTTGGCTGTAATGGATCTCCAACGTCTTCTGTCTCTTGTCTTGATGGTGCACTCTGACAGACTCTTTCCTGTCCATCTCTTGATGTTGTCTTCCCACTTATAGCGCTGTCTTCCCCTTGCACGTTTGCCTTCAACTCTCCCTTCTGTTATGGTCTTCTGCAAGGTGTTATGCCTTTTTATGTGGCCAAAGTATTTTAGCTGTCGAACTTTGACCTCCCTCATTAGTTCTCTTTTCATACCTAGATTTTCTAGGACCTGCTTATTTGTTTTCATCTCTTTCCATGAGATACGCCCCATTCTTCTATATATCCACATTTCAAGAGCCTCAATTCTTTCTTCCAAATGCTTATTCATCGTCCATGTTTCTGCACCATACAGAAATGCAGAATATATATAACACTTTATGATTCTCAGTTTTAATTTGTGAGATAACTGTTTGGATGTCAGTATATGTTTCATGTTGTTGAATGTAGCTTTGGCCATTCCTATTCTCTTCTTGATTTCTGTTTCACATCTGCCATCTTCTGTTATTATATGACCGAGATATACGTAGCTCTTGACTTGTTCCAGGATTTCCCCATTTACGCTTATCTTTAATGTGGGTTTATCGTCTGTTTTGCTAATTATCATAGTTTTTGTTTTCTCAATATTAATGTCGAGTCCATATTCATGACTTATACTGTTCACTTGCTTCACTAGTTCCTGTAACTCCTGTTCGCTTTCAGCTAACAACACGGTATCATCTGCATATCTAAGGTTGTTTATTGACCTTCCACTGATGTTCAGTCCTGGTATTTCCTGTATCTGTTTGAAAATTTTTTCAGTGTATAAATTAAATAGGCAGGGGGACAGCACACACCCTTGTCTGACACCTCTTTTTATGTCTATGTATGGTGAATAATTCCTTCCAGTTCTTACTGTGGCAGTTTGCTCCCAATAAAGGTTACTGAGTATTCTTATATCTTTTCCATCAATACCTATGTCTTCGAGGCATTCAATTATTTTCTCATGATGGACTCTGTCAAAAGCCTTCTTATAGTCAATGAAGCACATATACATACTTTTTTGGACCTCTGTATATTTTTCTGCTAATATTCTTAGGCAAAATATTGCCTCTCTTGTTCCACTGTTCCGTCTAAAACCAAACTGTTTCTTCCTGGATTTCGCTGTCTACTTTACTTTTTATTCTTTCCTGTATGATTTTGAGCAGTATCTTAATTGCATGACTCATCAGGCTGATTGTTCTGAAGTCTGAACATTCTGTTGCATTTGGTTTTTTGGGCAATGTTATAAAAACTGATGTCTTCATGTCGTGTGGTATATATCCTGTATTGTATACATCGTTGCATATTTCTGTGATTGTATCTATACCAAAGCTCTCCAGAGCTTCTATCATTTCAATTTTTATGTTATCCATGCCTGCTGATTTTCCTTTTTGTATCATATGAATGGCATTCTCTACTTCTGATCTGAGAATGTTTGGGCCTTCATTAGAATCTGGTGATGGTTTTTTACCTCTGTTGTCCTCGAATAATTCTTTTACGTATTCTGCCCATCTGTTTGATATGTCTTTCTCATCAAGTAATATTACACCATTTTTGTTCTTGATACAGCTTCCTCCTTGTGCAAACCGTGACCGATTTGATAATTTCTTTATTTCTTCATGCATATCTCTTGTCCTGTGCTTTGCTTCCAAGTCTTCTATTTCCTTGCATTTTGTTTCTATCCACCGTTCTTTTGCTTCTCTACACATAGTACGTACGTCATTGTCTATTGTTTTATATTCTGGAGTGTTTTTTTTTGCTTTCTTTCTTTCGGTCATTTTATTCAAGATGTCATCTGTCATCCAAATTTGATTTTTCTTAGACTCCTTTTTAGGTAAATTTGCATTTGCTGATTGTATGCTTGTTTTTAAGCATTCCCATTTTGCGGTTGCTTTTTTCTTCTGGGTTTTCTCTTCTATACTGCTCCATGCTTTCTGTCAATAACTGTTGATATTTATTTTTTGACGTCGATTAAATATTTCTGTTTTATATCTGGTTGTTTCAGCGCTGATATTTCTATCTGGGGTTCCTCCTGTCTTCTGTTTCCTGCTCTTTTCAGCTTTATATTTACTTTGATGACGACTGGATTGTGATCTGAATTTATGTCGGCGCCAGGATATGTCTTTGCACTTGTGACACTGTTCTTAAATCTATGTTTTATCATGATATAGTCGATTTGATTTCGTGTTATATCTCCTGGGCTTTTCCATGTGTATAATTTCCTTGGGTGGTGTTCAAAAAAGGTGTTACATATGACCAGCTGGTTTTCTTCACAGAACTGGATAAGTCTGTCTCCTCTATCATTTCTTGTCCCTAATCCATACTGTCCCACTATTTTCTTGTATTTTCCTTTTCCTACTTTTGCATTCATATCACCCATTACTATCAACACATCTGTTGATTTGACTGGTTTAAGTGTGTGTTGTAGCTCTTCATAGTATTCTTCTATTTCTTCCTCGCTGTGATCTTTAGTTGGTGCATAAGTTTGTAAGATTGATATGTCGAATGGCTTTGCTCTCATTTTTAGTAACATCATTCTGTCATTGTGTGTCCAGTATCCACATACGTATTTTTCTAACTCCTTCTTTATCAACATTCCTACCCCTCTTTCATGTTTTTCTCCGCCTGAGTGTATAAGCGTGTACTGGTCTCTTTTTATGTAGCCTGTATCCAAAAGTCTTGCCTCTGCAACTCCCAGTATATCGAGTTTCATGTCTGTTGCTTCTAATATAAGATTGTCAAGCTTTCCTTCTCCGTTCAGAGTTCTAACATTCCATGTTCCTATTTTTAGGCTTCTCCTACTAGTTTTTAGGTGGTCTTTCTCAGAATGCTCCCTTTCAACAGAATTTAAGGAACACTCGTCATTATGTACTTCCTTACTCATTAGAGGAGTTGCCTCTTCCCTGTTAATTTGTACAGTAGATTCTTCCCCAGGGGACAGAGAGTTCTCTACATATCGTTTCTTATCTTGTTGTTGTGATCCCATTATAAATGTCGATTACCATTTAGTTAAAATACTCCTTGACATTTTCTAACAGGGGGGCATAACATGTCAACGGAAAGGCTATATAGATGTGGTGTATTGGGATATAAGTATGTACGGCGTGTTTATGTACGTATCTATCTATCTATCTATCTATCTATCTATCTATCTATCTATCTATCTATCTATCTATCTATCTATCTATCTATCTATCTATCTATCTATCTATCTATCTATCTATATGTATCTATCTATATATCTGTCTGTGTATCTATCTATCATTCTGTTTTTTATTTTTATTTTATTTGTTGTTTTTTTTTAAATTAAATTAAATTAAATGTTATTATAATGTTTGTTTAATTAACAATACTTAATTTTGATTATGACTGCATACTGTAAATGCACGCTGTTAAATTACCTTTATAATGTTGCATGGCTCCATATTAATGCTTTAAGTAACATGTGGGAATGAAAGGATATAATATGCAAGATAAATGAGAGTGGAAGGGCAGAATGTTAGTCGGGCCTGCGCGCCCAATTCTTAACCCTTCGAAAATAAAGTTTGTTCGTTCGTTCTGTCTGTGTATCTATCTATCTGTCTGTGTATCTATCTATCTGTCTGTGTATCTATCTATCTGTCTGTGTATCTATCTATCTATCAGTCTGTACATATATCTATCTATCTGTCTGTGTATCTAGGTGTATCTATCTATCTGTCTATGTATCTATCTGTCTGTGTATCTATCTATCTATCTATCTATCTATCTATCTATCTATCTATCTATCTATCTATCTATCTATCTATCTTTCTGTCTGTCTGCGTATCTATCTATGTTTCTGTGTAGCTATCTATCTATTTATCTGTCTGTGTATCTATCTATCTGTCTGTGTATCTATCTATATGTCTGTGTATCTATCTATCTGTCTATCTATCTGTCTGTGTATCTATCTGTCTATCTATCTATCTGTCTGTGAATCTATCTATCTGTCTGTGTATATATCTATCTGCCTGTTTATCTATCTATCTATCTATCTATCTATCTATCTATCTATCTATCTATCTATCTATCTATCTATCTATCTGTATGTGTTTCTATCTATCTGTCTGTCTATCTGTCTGTCTGTCTGTCCGTCCGTCTGTCCGTCCCTCCCTCCGTCCGTCCGTCTGTCTGTCTGTCTGTCTGTCTGTCTGTCCGTCCGTCCGTCCGTCTATCTATCTAGACGACTTTACCCAATCATGAGTGCACTTCTGCAGCAATAGTTTCTGTAGCTATTAATTTACACGATCAGGTTCCCGGTCCCATGCACAACCTCATAATAGTCGTCGCTTAGGACACGCCTGAGAGAGAAGGAGTTCCAATCTTTCTTTAACTCCTCAGAGACGTACGTCCGTCCCCCCCCCCCTTTCCCCCCCCCCACTCCGTCCAGTAACTGCACGAATAAAAAGAATCAGAAACGGAAAAATAAGGAGAGAGTATAAACATAATAAAAACAAAAAGTAAAAGAAGTCAACGATAGATGAAAGAAAGAAGATACAGACGATGACAATGAATACGATAAGGTCATAGGAGTAGGACAAAGACAGATGGTAAATAAGCAAAAGAAAAGGTAAAAGAAGACAGAGAGATGGTAAGAGAGATGGTAAAAGAAGCAAGAGAGATGGTAAAAGAAGAAAGAGGGGTGGTAAGAGAGATGGTAAAAGAAGCAAGAGAGATGGTAAAAGAAGCAAGAGAAATGGTAAAACAAGCAAGAGAAATAGTAAAAGAAGCAGAAGAAAAAGCATGAGAAATAGAAGAAGCATGAGAAATAGAAGAAGCATGAGAAATAGAAGAAGCATGAGAAATAGAAGAAGCATGAGAAATAGAAGAAGCATGAGAAATAGAAGAAGTATGAGAAATAGAAGAAGCATGAGAAATAGAAGAAGCATGAGAAATAGAAGAACTATGAGAAATAGAAGAAGCATGAGAAATAGAAGAAGCATGAGAAATAAAAGAAGCATGAGAAATAGAAGAAGCATGAGAAATAGAAGCATGAGAAAAAATAAGCATGAGAAATAGAAGAAGTATGAGACATAGAAGAATCATGAGAAATAGAAGAAGTATGAGAAATAGAAGAAGCATGAGAAATAGAAGAAGCATGAGAAACAGAAGAAGCATGAGAAATAGAAGAAGCATATAAGCATGAGAAATAGAAGAAGCATGAGAAATAGAAGCATGAGAAAAAATAAGCATGAGAAATAGAAGAAGTATGAGACATAGAAGAATCATGAGAAATAGAAGAAGTATGAGAAATAGAAGAAGCATGAGAAATAGAAGAAGCATGAGAAACAGAAGAAGCATGAGAAATAGAAGAAGCATATAAGCATGAGAAACAGAAGAAGCATGAGAAATAAAATAAGCATGAGAAATAGAAGAAGTATGAGAAATAGGAAGAAAGCTGGAAAACTAGAAGAAGAATTGTAAATATTCCACCAAACGTTGCTGGTAATTGGGCATTTCAAAACGCAAGGATGATCTAATACAAATTAAAAAGGTTTAATAGCAGTTTTATTACCTAATAAAGTCCCCGTTAATAGATCTCCATCTTCACAAACCGTAAGCGAAGTCAATATAACTGAATAGAGGAAAGATGAAAGTGCTTGTCAATTTTATGTGTTTGAGCCCCCACGTAAAAAGCCACCTTTGATGTTATATAACTCACTTGACTTTTCAGAGATCTAAACTTGTCTTCAGAGGAAATGGGAGTTGCCAGATCCAATAAATAAATAAAATGGATAATTAAATAAAATATCCTCCGGATTCCAACATAAGGCTTGTTGTGTTATACTATCAACTGGTGTCTTCAATGTGTGTCCTATTCAGTGTCGAGTCTATAACTCATCTGTTCTACCATATCATTTCTCAAATCCAGCACTTCAAGCCCTAGAAAGCAAAATGTCTCCTGATGTTAATAAAGTTTGCAGATTAATTGACCAGCTGTTCACTTCCTATGGCGTCGAAGTTACACTCCAGTAGATCCCTGGGCATATCGGAGTCCCAGGAAATAAAAAAGCCGATAAACTACCCAAAAGAGGAGCAGCACTGCCTCAGTTCCCATCAAGTACCACACTGCAAACCTGCCAACAGATCCTGAGAAACAATTATAGGCAAGAATGGCTAATCCAGTGGGCTTCCTCCCAGACATGGCGTCCTTTTTCAAACATCAAGCGATGCCAAACCCTCACGATTCAGTTAAACAACTGAAAAGAAGAGATCAGAGTATAATCTTCCAGCTGAGAACTGGCCATGCCCCCGTCAATAAACATTTAAATAGAATAGACCCATTGCGTGAACCAAACTGTAGGCACTGCCACCACCATGAGGAATCAGTTGAACACCTACTGTTACAGTGCCCAAGACTTACTGACCTGCGACGTCAGCTACACCGATCACAGCCAACCATCCACAATACACTCTACACATCATCACAACGACTGATGAAGACTTGTACCTTTGTCAGAGATGCAATGGGCTGTCAAGAGCTACCTGCTCACGGTTAAAGGGATTATATCATCATCATCACCATGTCATTTATCTGGGTTTTTTACCATTAGCTCTACACCGTCGATCATGTCATGACATTGTATTCCGCTCAATGAAGCATACTCTTTCAAATCGATTATCTGTCCAAGCCAGGGGTAGGATTCGGTCGATCCACGGAATCATTTGGTCCGTCTCTACACGGCGGAGGTGTAAATACAAGAATGTTTCATCTAAGTAAATTGTAGATTAACCCTTTTCTTCTGGTACTTAAAAGTGCGGTATCCAGATGTTTAAAGGTACTTTCACAACATTCCCAGTGAAAACTCGCTAGCTAGCTGGCTGAAATTAACTTTATTTGTGAAGTCCATAAGACAGTAAGTGATATATATATATAGATATTTATTTATTTTTTTTTGGGGGGGGGGGGGGGGGAAATCAGTTAGTTTGAATTTTCCACTTCTAGGGCGCTTGAGTTGCAGGAAGCAGAGATAAACGTTACAATATGGTTGCACTCAGTGGCGTCACTAGGGTTGGTGTCACCCAGTGCGGTAACTCATGGTGTCACCCCCATGGACCTCCTCCCGTACCAGACCATACAGAATCCTTAGTAATGTTTTTTGTACTAATGTTACTCGTAAATCGTAACCACGCAAATTATAACCACAAATTGTGGTTATAACTAACTACAGGGATATTTTTATAAAACATAATAAATTTTTGCTGAAACACTACACAAAAATGTTATAGACGGTCATTTTGGTGTCACCCCCTCTGATGGTGTCACCCGGTGCGGTCCGCACCACCCTAGTGACGCCATTGGTTGCACTTATTCGAAATTCTAAATACTGAGAAACCTAAAAGCATAAATAATTTTATCAAATGTAGATCTTCAGAGAGCTCAGTGGTTCTTAAGTGGATCCCCACAGATAATGGATTTCTGATCGTGGTCTAAACAGTCCAAGACACTATATTAGTTCCAGTTTCCCACGACCTTTTCGTAACCGCTTTTGTCTGTTTCTAATATTGTGATCACCAGTATAGATTTGTAATATCTTTATTTCCCTCATTATCCACGATAACGGCGTCTGCGATATTTGCGCCTTTCGGCCGACACATCCGACTTCAGCACGGCATTTTTGGGACCGGGTTAGCCTTCCCTCTTCGATCCCTACTCGCTCAGCCAGACTGCAGTGATGCAGCCTGTTTCCAGGACCACCACTTGGAGGTGGAGTAGGGTCTTGGTCAGCTCTGGTTCGCTGACCCTGACGCAAGCAGTCTAGCTATGGGTCGCTAACTGCATTTCTCACTGTTGACGCGTCTTAGGTCCCAGGTTCGATTCCCAAATGAGGGAATATAATTTATGGAAATTTATTTTCAGACCCAGTCGTCCTAATCATGTCATATTCCCCCCTGGCTTCCAGGGTAGTGAGATCGGATTACTAGCCTCCTCGGATAAGGGCCAAAACATAGGAAGTCCCGTGTGCAAGTTGCGCACGTTAAAAGTCCCACGGCAGTTGGAAATCGTATGGCGGCTGCCCTGCCAACAATTTAAAACATAGAAACCTACCCACCACAAAAATATTTATATGATTCCTATATACACACACTTTGGGATTCTCGCCGGTGCTACGGAGTTCGTGCACAGTGCAGAGATCCTCCTTGTGTGATGTTAGTTAGGAGATCGCAGCACCTATGGAATCTGTCCGTGTGCAATGAAGATAGTCCTTAAAACGAAACCAACAAAAGAGCGGTAGAAAACGCACAATAAATTATATTTGACCGAATATTAGCTTCACTACAAAGAAAATATAGCTCTCCTATCTAATGTAGTTTACGAGTGAAGTACATCTTAATAAGATAGCTCGTGAGTTTTTGCTGGGAATGCGGAAAAGGGTGCCTTTAATCCTGGGGTTACCGCGTTTTAAATGCCAACAGGAAACGACTTACCCTGCATTTGCCTACAAATTATTTCTCTTCCCCGTCCCCCTTTTCCGTTACCTAAAAAGCAAATAAATAATCTCCTATGATTTACCGGAAACGGCGATGGACCGGTTGTCAATCCCTGAAACAGCCCACTGCAGTGGTTGTGGAACGATGTGTTTTCCGCAGTTTCGCCAAGCCTTTTAAGTTGCGTAATATTAAGGTGTAGGTACTAAAGTAGAAGTTAAATGGATGACAGCACAAACAACTACAATTTTAGTCAAACTGGAACCAGTCTGGTAAGGCAATTATTATTGACGCTCAAGACACATATATAACTCATACAATCAGGGTCGGGCTTGTCGCGAGAGGTTTGAGATGTTATTAAGAATAAGATATCCTGGACATAAAGGTGTATCAGATGATACCAGGATAGTGCCAGATAAGAGTCTGGTCTTATCAGTAATACCCCCTTCTCTGAAGAGAGTAAGGGTGTATAGACACAAAGGTATGTAAGTTCCCAGAGAAGATGTTGATGTAGTACTCGGAGTCCCTAACTGCTACCTCTCCTGATCCGCCTCTGTGGTTATGGTAGTTAATATGTTTATGACTCTGCTAGGGGTAATTTATATATACTACTCGTCAAAAGTCAAGGGCCACCCTATTATTTTCAATACACTTTTATATAAGCGGATAGAATGATTAAATGAAGGAAGTTTTTAGTAAAAATGGGTGCAATATCTTCCTCTGACAGTCCTCTATGCACGTTAAGCATAAAAACAACTCACCGACAACCATGGTGATCACGTGCAATTTGGTTTGCTGACCATAAATTCACATTTTTAATCTGTTTTTTCAAACTTCCGTACAACCAAACAGGTGAAGTAATCGTGCTGATTGACATTCCACGTGCAATGGCGACTTTTCGTGAACAGAGTTCACTCTTAATTTGTTTTAAAATCAGCAGACTTAGGGTAGTTTCATCACTTGCAAAAACCATGCCACCGAGAAGAATTCTTGACACCTTACAAAGAATGAGGGCTATAGCGTGGGTTGAAAGTGGTTTATCTGTCCGTGAGGTTGCTAGACGGCTTGCAGTGTCACACTCTACTATCCAACGAATTTTGGAGAGATTTCAGGCCACAGGAAGTGTGGAGGATCGCCACCGGCCAGGTCGCCCTAGATGCACCAATAGATATGATGACCGGTACCTCCTGTTGTCAGCCCTGCGCCATCGAACAGTGACTTGTTCCACTCTAAGATGTCAGCTGAGACAAACTGTAAACGTTTATGTCAGTCAAAGCACCATTCGCAGACGTTTACATGAATTTGGACTGGCTGCTCGACGTCCTGCAGTCAGAATCCCTCTTACTCCTGCTCATCGCAGAGCCCGTGTTGCTTGGTGTCGCGAGCACATCCGATGGACAAGGCAACAATGGAGTCAAGTTCTCTTCACTAATGAATCTCGCTTCACTGTGTCATTCAATGATGGCAGGATTCGAGTTTGGAGACGACCAAGAGAGCGGTTTACACAATTCGAGAGGTGGATCGTTATGGTAGGGGTTCTGTCATGGCCTGGGGAGGCTTCTACAGACACGGTAGGACCCCACTCTACATCATCCAAGGCAACTTGACCGGCCCAAGATACCAGAACGAAATCTTGAGACCAATTGTTCAGCCTGCTCTGGAGGCCATAGGTGGTAATGCCATCCTCCAAGATGATAACGCTCGACCCCATCGAGCTCGTGTGGTGAATGAGTTTATTCAGCAACATGGGATCATCAGGATGGCGTGGCCAGCTCATTCACCTGACCTTTCTCCGATTGAGCACCTCTGGGATGTCTTTGGTCAAAGATTGTCAACAAATCACCCCCTGCCAATGGATGTTGCACAGCTGACTGCATTTCTGCTTCAGGAATGGCAAGCTGTTCCTCGGGATACTCTTTGGACCCTTGTGGACTCGATGCGTCTACGCTGTTTTGAATGCCTTGCTGCAAATGGTGGTCATACCCGATTTTGAAAGAACTAAAATTCAACTTAAAAAACTTAAGAAAAGCCTTCTGGTGAATATTTACAATTTAATTAACAGATATTTTTCTCTGTTTGAAAATGTTGAACTCAAATATTTTACAGTATGAAATAAATAATAATAGTTAAATAAATGTTCTTGTTTCTTGGTTCACAATGTCTATCATCTTGTAGACAACTTCTCTGGCTTTATTATTCACTGGTAGAAGTGTTTATTATTAGTATGTAAAGTTGTAAAACACTATATTATTTTAGTCATCCTGAACTGGAAAATATGTTTGTTTATTTGAGCTGGATAAGCTTGACAGTTGCAGTAAGCAACTTATCTGCATCACGGCAGCTGGCTTCTTTATCTGCTGGAAACACAATTTCAGCTGAACTTGTTCCAGTAAGTATTCACGTGATGACGGGCCTGTTATCACCAACTGGCACTGCATACGATGAAACTTTAGTAAGAGTAGCCTCTTCTGCTTTTTGAAGCTTGTGTTTAAAGGATTAAACCTGCAATGAATTTAAACGCAATCCCTGTATTTTCTATCCATACCCCTCTTATGACACAGATGGGGACGATAGACAGTTTCAGATAAGCGTGCAAGCAGAAGCACAAGATATAGTGTAGTCAACAACAATCAGTTTAATACAAAATGATCCCAATTTAATACTACCTTCTTAATTACAAGTACTTTCCACATGATTCGCCTCCATACAATAATTTGGTTGTGAGTAAAACTATTAAACAATATGTCAAACGATACTGTGAATCAATCCCTTGAATCCTTCTTTATGTTCCTGTCAGGTGTCTCATTCCATTCAAGAAATACTTCTTTAAATACATTTTCCAACTTACAGACACAATTAGCCATCTTTCTTACTTACTTACTTAGTCGTTCCCCTTCTACCGTGAGGTGTAGAGGTTTGGAAGAGAGAGCGCCAGACTATTCTATCAGCTGTCTTCTTCCTGGCCTGGTTCCATTCTAGTCCTCGGTCCTTCAAAGATTGTCTAATGTTGTCCTCCCAGCGGACTCTGGGTCGTCCTGGAGGTCTGGATCCCTGGCTCTTTGTTTCCCATGCTTGTCGTGGTAGCCGATCTTCTCCCATTCTGCAGACATGGCCAAACCATCTTAGTTGGGACTGTTCTATTTGGGTCTGCAGCGGATGGGATTTTAGGCCTTGACGGATCGTCTGGTTGCGGACCATGTCTCTTCTTGTTACTTCAACCACTTTCCTCAGATACCTCATTTCTGAGGTTTGGATCTGGCTTTTGTGGGTTGTAGTCATTGCCCACGACTCGCATCCATATGTCAAGACTGGGACATAGATGGAGCGGTATACAGCCATCTTCGTTTTCTTACCAACCTCTTTCTTGCTGAGGAATCCACGATTTATGGCCTGAAAAAGTCTCCCAGCCGCTGCTTTTCGAGTGGCCAACTCTTCTTTGATGCCTCCCTTTCGGTCTATAATAGCTCCGAGATATTTAAAGTGGTCGACCTGCTCCAGGACCTGTTCTCCCAACTTAATCTGATGTTTTCTTTCTTCTCGTGATATCACCATGGATTTTGTTTTAGAGCTGCTTATGACCATCCCTCTCTTCTCCAGCTCTTCCTTCCAGACTTGCAGGTTGGATTGGAGATGTGCCTCTGATTTAGCAATCAGGGCAACATCATCAGCAAATGCCAGCTCCGAAATATAGACCTGTCTCATCTTCCAGTACCCCACTGAATACTTTCTTGTTCTCTCCTTACATGCCTTGATGACATCGTCCATAAGGAGTATGAAGAGGTAAGGTGATAGGATATCACCTTGTCTTACACCAGTGGTGGTTCTGAACTCTTCTGACTTATGGTTTGCTGTCCTCACATAATTTCTGCAAGACTTGTAGAAGCTCTGTATAGCATGAATCAGAGGTGCTGGAATATTCTTCCTTGCTAAACAGTCCCAAAGTTTGCTCCAGGGGACCCTGTCAAACGCCTTTTCCAGATCTATGAAACAAAGATGGATCTCGCTCTTTTTCTCAAGGGCCTTTTCACTCAGCTGTCTGAGTGTGAAGATTAGGTCTTGAGTACTTCGGTTTGCTCGGAATCCGCACTGGACCTCATCCAATTGTGGCTCAGCTAGGCGTCGGAGTCTCTGCTCTAGGATTCTAGAGTAGATTTTACCAGGGACACTGAGAAGGGATATGCCTCTATGGTTTCCACATTGTCGATTGTCACCCTTTTTGAAAATTGGTGTTATGATGGCAATCTCCCAATCCTTTGGTATGGTCTTGTTGCACCATGCTGCCTGTAGGACCTTTAAGAGTAATAGGTCGCCTGATGCTCCCATGTACTTAACCATTTCTGGTGTTATACCATCATGCCCTGCTGCTTTGCCCATCTTGATTTTCTCTAGTGCTGCCCTCAGTTCTTCCATCTTTATGTCATCTTCACCATCATTAGTTTTCTCTTCTGTGCTAGTGGTTATCATTTCTGATGCTTCATCATGCTCACCATCCAGGAGTTCTGAGAAATATTCTTTCCATCTTTCCATTACTTCCTTCGGGGCAGTAAGCAATTTGCCTTGCTTGTCCTTTATAAATTTGAGAGGGCATTGTTTTTCTTTCCTCATGTTCTTTAGGGTCTTATAGAACAATTTCTGGTTTTCTTGTGCATCTTTTTCTAGCTTTTCTCCAAATTCTTCCCAGGACTTCTGTTTTGCTGCTAGCACTTTGTTCTTTGCTTCTGTTCTGAGTGTCACATATTCTCTATATTTTTCCATTTGTCCTGTTGTGTTTTTAGCTCCTAAGTATTGTTTCCATGCCATTTTCTTCTCTCTTATTTTCTCTTTGACTTCCTCTGTCCACCAAGGTGTCCTCTTTCTCTGGTTCCCAAGTCGGACTTCACCGCATGCTTCTGCAGCAGCTGTCTTTATGATATCCTTGAATTTATTCCAGAGGGTTTCCAAGTCATCAGGTCGTTCTTCTGTGTTGCTCACTGCTGTAGCAATAAGCCCCTGATATCTGGTCTTAATTTCTGGCTCTCTCAGCTTGTAGGTCCTAATGCTCATTTCTCCTGCTCGTTTACTTGGTTTCTTGCGTGATGTTGGGCAGTTCCTAGGCTGAGCAACTCTTTCAGTTGTTCGTTTGATTGTTAGCAGGTAGTGATCACTTCCAATCTCTGGCCCCCTCCAGACTCTTGCATCTCGGACATATCTGAATGAGCTTCTCCGAACAATGGCATAGTCGATCACTGACTTCTCATTCTTGGTGGGTTCACATCTAGTGTATGCATGTATGCGCTTATGGGGGAACTTTGTGTTTGTAATGATCAGATTCTGCTCACTGCAGAATCTAAGGAGTCGCTTTCCATTGTCATTGAGAGTATCTTCTCCATATCTTCCGATAACTCCACCCCATCTAGCATGGTCATTTCCAACTCTGGCATTAAAATCTCCGAGCATAATAACTTCATCTAGGCAGTCATCCACTGTCCTTTGAAGCAGCTCGAAGAATTCCTCCTTGACCTCTGCTCTCTCATCCTCATTTGGCCCATACACTATGACCAGGTTGACTATGGTTTCTCCTTCTTTTAGTTTTACAACCATAATGCGCTCCGAGACAAAGTTCCATCCCTTGATACTATCTTTTTGATTTTGGGCCACAATGCAACCCACGCCCCCTTTAGCTCTTTCAGATATGGGTACACCACTGTAGAGCAACGTGTTGCCATCGAGATCCATGACTCCTTGTCCTTTTTTCTTCGTTTCCGTTATAGCCAGGATTTCTAGTTTTGCTTTCCTCATCTCTTCCACCAGCTCCTCTTCCTTCCCATTTATACTTCTTGTGTTCCAAGTTCCATAAGTCGTAGTCCGTAGTCCGTTCCAGTTCGTCGCCTTTAGAATCAGTCCGGTTTTCTCTCTTGTAGTTCGCGTAATCATGATTTAAAGCAAACAGGTGATTGGCCTGTTGTGCCTTTGCATGGTGGAGGGGCTGCCTCCTTACGGCCTCCATGCAGGCCGCCCTCCTCCTTTTTCATCCGGGCTTGGGACCGGCATTGGCGGAGTTGCCATCTTTCTTAATGTATTAAATATTTCCGAACGCGAGCTTTGCCTCTAGAAGTACACACGAGCCTGTAAGTTTCATCAGAAGACACAGCCCATTCCTACACATCTTATACACATTGTATCGCACAGTGGATTAATTATTATTATTACACACTATTATATATATATATATGTGTGTGTGTGTGTGTGTGTGTGTGTGTGTGTGTGTGTGTGTGTGTGTGTGTGTGTGTGTGTGTGTGAATAAATTCGGTCCTACCCTCAGGTACACACACACATACCTTCCCTCAATGGTGAATAAGGTCTGCTACAGTTGCAGAAAGGCAAACGCTGGCATTAATATATGCACTGCTTCCCCCGCTATCTGTGTTTTTCAAATCGTGACTGACCGAAGTTTGTTAGGCGATTCTATTTATAGTCTGACATCCGCCGTATGAGAGGGGAACCCCGAGGAATGCAATACCTAGTCTAAAATAAGGGTACCGCCTGGCCTTGTGTACAATGTAGGAAAATTACTTTTTTTTTATCTCCGTTATTCCTAATGCAATTTTAGTCAAGTAAAGTTTACCTTATACTTAGAATTAGGCTCTACATATCTATATAATAATCTTTTTGGTTACTACTTGCATTTTCTGTTATGCATAGTTTAAACAGCTAAATTTAGGCCAACCTGAAGCTTCGAATGCATTTAACCTAAGATTTCTCCCGTCCTTTAATAGTATTAGTAAAAGTATTACTACTTACGGGTAGAGTAACATTTCTAATATCGTGTTGATAACCTCTGCCAAGTGATACTTCTTCTATACTGCTGTTCCAAAATTCCTAAGTAAACCATGTTACACAAAATAGGGTCCGGCCATCTTGATGCTCCCTGCAGTTGTAAACACAGGACCAAAACAAGCGTTTTCATTGATCGGGGTATCCTATCTTTTACAATGTATGGCACGCCATTAAGACCAGAGTTATTTGAATTCGTGATGTGAACCAGACGTCATTTCTCGACAGGGCTGACGCTGATCTGGGCTCCCGTAAATAAGAGTCACTTGTTCCTAATAGCTAGATGGAACGAACGAACGAGCTTAATTTTTAAAGTTGAGGATATGGTGTGTCAGCGATAGTTAACAAGTTGCTGCTGCATACAGCCTTTGCTTACCCAGGATTTCTTTGCCTAAGAAGGTAGCGATCAACTTTATGATTAATGAATGGTTACAACACACACAGTGAGCGACGACATAACGCTAAGCAGATCTTCTAAGCATGGTCCGCAACCAGACGATACGTCAAGGCCTAAAATCCCACCCGCTGCAGACCCAAATAGAACAGTCCCAACTAAGATGGTTTGGCCATGTCTGCACAATGGGAGAAGATCGGCTACCACGACAAGCATGGGAAACAAAGAGCCAGGGATCCAGACCTCCAGGACGACCCAGAGTCCGCTGGGAGGACAACATTAGACAATCTTTGAAGGACCGAGGACTAGAATGGAACCAGGCCAGGAAGAAGACAGCTGATAGAATAGTCTGGCTCTCTCTCTTCCAAACCTCTACACCCCATGGTAGAAGAGGAACAACTAAGTAAGTAAGTAAGATCTTCTATACAAATAGGGAACGCCACAGTCAACTGGAATACTGTTTATTTATAATGTGGACCACTGCTGTTACCCGGACCTCCAACAATCTTGGTCCGTCACAATTCCTCTTTAACAATCGCTCACCATTGAGAATTATATTCAATATTGCAATGTCTTGTATCTACTATTGTTCAGATGTTACTAGTATCTACATCCTTTCCTCCGTCTAAGCAAATCCTTGTCTATTGATACTATCGATTAGGTTCAGGTTATTAAAGTGATACCGGACTCCTCCGGGGTTGTTCCTTTCCCTGGTTCTAGATGGCCACTATCTTAGACGAGTAACAGGACTACAGTAGGGACGTAACTAATTTACTCTACGTACCCTTTTCTGAGTGGAGCCTAACTCGCTCCTTCGTTCTTCAGTCCTGTCAAGAATTTATAATATCAATATGTTGGGTTATTGCTACCCAATCGTGTCTCCGTGCATTTAAGAAATTACACAACACATTGTCTACTTGACTATCGCCTTCAACATGGCTACCCTCGTATATATGTGGTATGTGCGACCTGCACTGCTTTACTCACGCTTCTGACTCTTCCTGAAAAGCGTGCCTAACCGGATTTGTTGACCTTTTTTTCTGATTCTCCGTCTCATGCACATTCTTTTTTGCGCATCCCATTTTTCTACTCTTTCTAGACTTTCCTATGTTTGATTCTCGCTATTCGTTCCCTTTATCTGCCACATGGGCAAACAGACCCGTTATCATCTTGCCCTTCATTTCTCTCATCTTCTATACTGAATTAGAGTAGAGTGGGTTCCTTACTGCTTTGGGCCCTCGGGCACTGCCTGATTGCTCAGTCCGCTCATGCATACAACAAAGATCAAGTTAATACAGATATTGTCCATCTCTGTACTTTTATATTTTTTTTTAAATAATCAACAAGCAACAGTAACAAAATACTTGAGACAGATTCTTGAAATATCATATACGAAACAAGTCACAAGTGACAGTGTGCCGAACATCACGCAGTTGACTTTTAAGCAAAAGAAATCTCAACTGACAATAGTAAAAGCACGCAAACTATTAGTAAGGCTATTAAGATTGAATGGGTTGTCCAATATTGTACTTAATAGAATTGTCTCAGGAAGAAAAAAACCGGGTTGGACAAACAAAACGGACAGGAAATATCTCTACAGAGACATTAAGTCTGACACAAGACAGATAGATATACGTGGAAATATAAAGTAAAGCGCCCAAGACAAAAGTTTCACAACCTCTGCCTTGATCATGGGAAAGCTATGCGTGGAAGCAGTGTTTCCCAAACATACAATAATGGTGTGCCCCTTATAAGAGTTGTCACACCGGCGTACCCATATCGGGCGAAGATACTATGGGATTAGTTTTAATCATACTGTTTTATTTACACTAGCGCAGATGTAGTATATGCTATTGATTTATGTAATATAAATGCAATAAGCGTTAGACAATATATAATGTATAGAAATAATAATTCAAAATTAATTAATATACCGTAAGCATTAATAAAAAAACACCTTCCATCTCCAGCGTCTTCTTCTCATCTCTTGTTTCTCTGGCACTTGTCCGGTTCTTGTCATCAGTTCCACATTAGTCATCTTGTCATCAGTTCCACATTAGTCATCTTGTCATCAGTTCCACATTAGTGATCTTGTCATCAGTTCCACATTAGTCATCTTGTCATCAGTTCCACATTAGTCATCTTGTCATCAGTTCCACATTAGTCATCTTGTCATCAGTTCCACATTAGTCATCTTGTCATCAGTTCCACATTAGTCATCTTGTCATCAGTTCCACATTAGTGATCTTGTCATCAATTCCACATTAGTCATCTTGTCATCAGTTCCGCATTAGTGATCTTGTCATCAGTTCCACATTAGTGATCTTGTCATACCACTTCATCCATTCTATGCAAGCTTCCATTTATGAAGGTCTGTAGCTGTTTGGTTGTTGATTTTGTTGTTCTCCTTGTTTCATAGCCATTTAATAGGATTGATTTGACACTAAGAGAATGAGTTGGAGTTGAAAGGTAGTCGCGGCTTTTTTCATCTCTCAATCGGTCAAAACAGTTTAAAATAGGAAGCTGGAAAAAATTACACGTGGAAAAACACATTTTAAAACGAGGGACAACATAAATTGCTTGTTGAAAGTTAAAACGGCAGAAAAGACAGACGAAAGTATGGAATGTGATGAAACTCGAACCAGTCTATCTGTTATTGATAATCTACTGGAGTCCGCTACATAGCTATGATGACTGATGTCATGCACTCTAAGTTATGGCTAGAATTTTTTTCTTTAAAAACAAATTTTAAAAATTACTGGAAGATAAATGTCCCCCTTAGATCCGTCAGTGATTACTGTGACACAATCATGTGTTATTTCTTCTATATATTTTTTGGACATGTTCTAAGCAGCTTCTGTATCCGCCATTTTTCTTCTCTTACATATTTGTCAAGTGAGTCAGTTTCAAGTGTCTTGAGTTTCCAAGGTGGCATCCCAATTGTGTACAAACCGTTACTTGCCGCACTGTTACAAAATGGGGCGATCATCCTCAATTTGTTTCACTTCGGCAGTATCGGTACATTTGTGGTACTGATTTTATTGTTTTCTTTCATTTCTCGCACTTTCGTTCTTTCATTTTCTGCTATGTGTTAATCAATACCCTTTAGCTCCCCAAGGAGCATAGGTCTTCAACAAACACATGTTAATGTTCCTGTCCTGTGCCATCCGCTCAAGTTATTTCCATGTTTTCCTCATCATTTTCACCTCTGTTTCCAGTTCTCTTCTCCGTGTGTTTTTTGGTCTACCCCTGAGTCTCTTTCCCTGTGGATTCAAGAACAAGGACTGCCTTGTAATGCTATCAACAGGTCTCCTCAATGTGTGCCCTATCCATCGCCAGCGTCTTCTTCTCACCTCTTGTTCCACTGGCACTTGTCTGGTTATTGTCATCAATTACCACATTTGTGACTTTGTCATACCCTTTCAGTCTTTCTATTCTACGCAAGCAGATATTATGTATTTTCTTTCTTACACCCTTCTCGTGGATAAGTAGACATGTCTAGTCGTTATCCATTTCTCCCTGCTTTGCAAGGAGTGGCAGCGGCTTAACCAAGTTGGCTATCGTGGGAGCAGCGACATCAGTACACAGATAAACTCGTAAATCGCCTCAGTGCAGTCCTTAATCACTGATAAGACGATAACACACGGGTGCGCTCATCACCAACGCTTGGAATACGGGGAGATAGTCTGGGAAAAGGAAGAGATACCAACAGAATGGAAGGAAGGATATCTGGTTAAGTTGCCTAAGAAGGGAAATTTACAAGAGTGCACAAATTATAGAGGAATAATGTTACTTTCAGTGCCAGGAAAAGAATTAAACAGGACTATCCTTGAAAGATTAAAAGAGTCCATAGACAAGAAACTGAGAGATGAACAAGCAGGTTTTCGACAAAACAGATCCTGTACAGACCAGATAGCCACTTTGAGAATAATAGTTAAACAAAGTCTGGAATGGAATTCACCAATATACATCGGATTTGTGGACTACGAAAAGGCATTTGACAGTGTAGACAGAGAATCACTTTGGAAATTGATGAGGCATTATGGAGTTCCCCTGAAGATCATTAATTTAATAAAGAAAACATATGAAGACATGACATGCAGAGTTCTTCGTGAAGGACAGCTTACAGAACCGTTTGGGATAAGAACAGGAGTGCGACAGGGATGCCTCTGGTCTCTTTTTCTTTTCTTACTAGCAATAGACTGGGTTACGAGAACATCGACAACACACAACAGAAATAGAATCCAGTAGACTCTGACTAAGCAGTTGGATGATCTGGATTTTGCTGATGACTTAGCTCTTCTGTCCCATAACCGTAATCAGATGCAGGACACATTAAAAACACTCGATGAGAGGTCACAGCAATTGAGTCTGAAAATACACGGGGAAAAGACAAAGATAATGAGAATAAATGCAGGTAATAATAACAGGGTTGAACTTGAAGAAGCACCAATACAAGATGTAGAATCGCACACATATCTTGGCAGCAATATAGACAAAGTTGGAGGGACAGACAGTGATATCAAAATAAGAATACAAAAAGCAAGAGGAGCTTTCATTGCATTGGGAAATATATGGAGATCAAGAGAAATCGGATCCAACACGAAAATAAGAATCTTCAACTCAAATGTGAAGTCAGTCCTATTGTATGGCTTTGAGACATGGAGAACAACAAAGACAACAAATAAAAAGTTACAGACTTTCATAAATGGGTGCTTGCGTAGAATAGAGGAATTAAAATGGTATGACAAGGTTACCAACGTGGAACTGATGACAAGAACTAGACAAGTGCCAGTGGAACAAGAGATGAGAAGAAGACGATGGCGATGGATAGGACACACACTGAAGAAACCGGTTGATAGCATTACAAGGCAGTCCTTGTTCTGGAATACCCAGGGCAAGAGAAGCAGAGGTAGACCAAGAAGCACACGGAGAAGAGAGCTGGAAACAGAGGTGAAAATGATAAGGAGAACGTGGAAAGAACTTGAGATGATGGCACGTGACAAGAGGACTTGGCATGTGTTTGTTGAAGGCCAATGCTCCTTTGGGAGTGGAGGGTTATGAATGAATGAACTCCAAACAGAGCTATACTAGAATAATAGAATTCTACTGAGTAAATCGGGGGGGGGGGGGGGGGGGGGCTTAAACGAGCTGAAATTAAATAAGTGCTTAAATCCTTCACAAAAGTGTCGGTAGAATTAAAGTTAACATACTCAGCCAAAGCAGTATTGTTCTCGCTTATTCTGAATATCTTGTGAAGACCCTGGAGATAGAAGCGTTTCGTTTTTTCTATCTACATCTCTGCCAAGAGTAATCTGGTGTAAAGATAGACTCCATTGAAGCCCATATTAGATACTCTTGAGTTTTGGCCACTGGTGTGCACACGAAAGCAACTACTGCTATGGAAAATAACGGTCCCTGCAAAAGTAACATTCATATATATTGTGTGTGTGTGTGTGTGTGTGTACGTGTGTGTGTACGTGTGTGTTGTTTTATTTTTCGTTCTGCGGCTTTGGTGTTTCTTTCCCCCCTCTTCCCTTTTTCCCCACAGTTTGTAAGTTTAGTTTTCTTGGTTTTATTCGTGCTTGATTCACCCATTCATTCCATTCAGGCTTTGTTGTTACATCATCATCAATTGTCATAACCACGTCGAAGGTCAGCTGTAACGGATCTACAACGATTTCTGTCTCTTGTTTGGTGGTACACTCTTATAGACGCTTTCCTGTCCATCGCTTGATGTTATCTTCCCCCTTATAGCGCTTCCTTTCTGTGACATTATCTCTCACTACGGCAGTAATCAGTTACACTTGTTGTACTCATTAATTACATGCTTGTAAATGGTCGGCACCTCTTTCTTTCTTTGCTATGTAGCAGATATTTTGTATTTTCAAACATTCTTTCACTCCTTTCAGTAATAATTCGTCTTCTCTGTTTACTTGACCATCCCTGCTGAGAGAGTAGACAGGTGATTCAATATTGAACGACAGTCATGTTGGTAAAATTCTCGTGTATCAAACATTGATCGCATCGGATTAGCACGACGTACGCCCAGCCAGTGTATTTAGCGCTGATATGGTGATTGGGATTTCCTAATTACTGTCGTGAAGAGGCACAGCCCAGATGGTTACACGAGGAACTAATAAACAACACAGAGGGCAAGAGGTTGTGGAGAGACATGATCACCTACTCGAGTAGGTACGGTACTTGTTGTTTGCACAAGGACGGGGAGATAAATTATCCGTCTGTGGACATATTACCGACATGCACCTGGAAGACAGAATGAGGTAATAGCGTCTGGATATTACGAAGATATTACTTGAGATAAAGTAAGAAGTTATTGGTAATCACTGACGAGAATATTTGGAGGTGTCACTTCCACATATGGGAGACGTGACCTTTTGCATCACGAATAGAATTTTCAGGCGGAAATAATTTTGAAATTACCCCACAAAACACGCATGTTTGAAACGATTGGCGGTCTGCTTAGCATCGTAACAAACAAATGCGGGGGAAGACAGGCAATATAACCTGGCTTTTTTTCAAGTGTAGTTCACTCTGAGAATCGCTTAACAAGACGACCACCAGACTGCCAGAGTTAAGACTAGAATCAATTCCATTTATCAGACCGGACTTTGTTTAAGCAATTGTGAGGACTTCAGAGCCCAGAACAAACTCCACCATTTAACAAGGACAACCGGAATCTGAGGAATCTAACACACAGAGTCATAGTGGGAACGTATTGTTAAAATAACGATCCCCAAGAACACGGGGAAAAAGGCCTCTGCATGTGCCTTTATTCCTCTGAGCAAACAGTCTGTGAGCCAAGATTGCGTAAGTTGTACATTTTACATTCTATATTTTTCTTACTAACATGTGAACTAATATGTATATATTGCCATGTGAATATTTTACATGTGTGAACATTTTTTCAACCAGTGGAGATGTAAATGTAAACATATTCTATTTATACTATTAACCTTTTCATTTGAATGTAAAGTAAATGTAAAGCTATTCAATTTAATTTTAAAGAAAGTTTTCTCTCGAGGGATTAAGCTTTATTCTCATCGGGGGTAAAATCTGAGGTAGATGGGATTGGGGAATAGGAAGATGGGGACACATCAGTATGTGTCGGGAAACTCAATACTCAGATATTCGTTTCTCTTCTTTTACTATACTAGTTGGTGCTACCAGTGAGGGTACTAACCTCTGGAACAAAGTGAGGGTAGAAGTGGTCTGACGTCGAACTAGACACAATCATCAGAGGGTCTTAGAGACGCGGGACCAGCTTTGCAGTTACTCCCTGATCTTACTTGAAACGTGCTGTGCATTTAATCTTGACCAGAAACTCGAGAACTCCAGTGACCTATCTGAACAGAACCCAAAAACCCAGCGGGAGGAGAAATTACCATTTGCAGCTAAGTCAAACCTAAAAGCTGCCGAGTGACTTCTTACATAAAATGCCATACCATCACACGGTGATGAGTATTTTCTATTAAAGATTATTCAATTTTTTTAAACTGTTAAAACTTAGTTGATTATTAAATTTGTTATTTCTAGATATACAAATTTAACGTTGATTTAATCATTGTAGATGTACTGCATGTCTGTCTCAGTCATTTTACTAAATACACTCTAAACAAAGCCATACCATCAAAAGAAGAATTCCACTGTGTAAATCAGGGTGACTGGCTTCTTAGCTCAGTGGTCTATGGTTCGATCCCCAGATGAGTGTTAAAGAAGATTATAATGTATTTTGCATGTTGACCACACTCAGTTTTGTTAGCAGTTTAATCTACGCGGAAACAATTCTATCTGGGGCCAACATGATGTATTTTGCACCATTTTTAATTATAATGAACGCGATATAAGGTTTACGTCACTAGGTGATGATGACGTATTAGGAATCTTCATGGCAGTTTTATTAAATAATATGCATACCGTTCTCCATTCGCTGGTTATCCTTTTTTCGTTAGGTGAATCCGTCGGACCTAAGACGTTAATAGGCAGATGCTTCCAAGATTTTTGTAGAGATTAACAGTTCTCACTACGTGGCTTAAGTATTGCGAAAGTCCACCACATGTTATTATTGCTACGTTTGAATAAATATGCTGTCACCTGTGGACCCATTTACAAAGTCGTTTTGAATGTCACTTTTATGATTGATATCTTGCACAAAGGGCAGTCCACAATAATAATTATCTCCACGATGCTCGATTTTCACTACTTAGGTGTTAACCGTTATCTTGGCACCTCTGTAAATAGGCCAAAAAGATGTAACAGAGACGATGTGTTCAAGGATGGGGATAGATTCAAGAACATTTATTATATGTTGAATTCCAGTTCTGCTGAAAAACATGTTTTATGCTACGTTTGAATATGAATATGCTTCACCGTGGACCCATTTACAAAGTAATTTTGAAAGTCACGGTTTTGCAAATGATTGATACTTTTGCACAGGTCAAGCCCCAGGGCATTTCTGACAACTTCTTACTAATGTCACGATGCTCGATTTTGAATTCAATTATGAACCACAACCATCTTTGTAACGTTTTGTTTATCTATATTGTATTTTCATTGGTCTCAGTTCATTTTTCTTAGTTATGTCAACGTTTGTTAACATTTTATAGGTCTAACCTTGCTATCGTTTAGTTTTTTTTCAAATCAGCTGTCTGTATTGGGTCCTTTATATGTCTCTTTTTAGATTTTTCTTGTGGTAGATTGACCTAATTTGCTGCTTTCGTCTTGTTTCACTAGTTGAATTTTATTTTGGTTATTACAAACGTTTTTCTCGTGTGTTATTTGATCTTGTTGTGTGATATTGTTTTTATGGTACTTTGCTTTACTTTTCCTATTTCTTTTTCGTTCATGACATTATATTATATTACTTGCATAGTGATGTATGCAAATATTGTAAGATAGCCATAATTATTACTTGCAGTACGTTATTAGGCCACTAGCCACTATTTGTTCAACTGAGTAAGGCACAGCTATAATAATAATAACCACAATTTTATTGCTTACAAATATTTGTAAAGCAACTATCCATTGTTTGTTGACTGAGTAACAGTATTAGTTAATATGGCTACAATGGATCATTTTGATCATTTTCTGCGGGAAGGCAAAAGATTGCGTTTATGTGGTGCTGACTGTGAGGATCATGCCACAAAACAGTTCTTACTTCAGGTGAGCTGTGATCTTAAAGACTATGCTCTATGTAATTTTGGATATGGCGATTCAAGGGAGAAATTGCTGAGACTTGCTAAGTTACTATCCACCCTTTTTTATGATGAAGGAAAGCTATATACTCAAGAAAGGGCTCTTACTAGTGAGCTGGAGCACGTGAAAAGAGAGTATGAGAACAAGGTGGCGCTCCTGAAATCGGATAATTTGAGTTTTTGTAATTTTACTCCATTACAGAAAAAGAAACTGAGGATGAGGTGAGCTCATTAAAACAATTACTTAACAAAGACAAGAGTGTCAGTGCTGAACTTGAAAAGCAACATGCAGCTTTAAGATGTAATTGTCATACACAAGTGACTCAGATTCAAGAACTGAATTCTGAGATTGCTCTTTTGAAAGAAAAGGTTGATATGATGGAAATGGAGAGAGATCAGGTAAAATTAGCTGAGAAGAAGAAAGTAGAAGAATTGACTCTTGAGATAGAAAAATTGGCACAAGCTCAAGCTGAAATGCTGATATTACCGGAGATGGTAATTTTAGATAAACATAGTGAAAACTTGAAGTGTATGGAGTGCGAGTCAAATGTAGCAGCACTTGAGCTTGCGAATCAAAAACTCAGAGGCCTTCAATGTCAACACGAAAATTTGACTAGTAAAAAGTTGGCTAACTGTGAGGCATTGCTCCTTAAGGAGAACAATAAGAATGTTAACCTTAAAAAGGTAAATAAGAGACAGAGTGTAGAGATTTCACTCCAGAATTTAGAACTTGCTAAATTAAGGAAAAGAGTTGATGGCTTGCTGGATGTTGTTTTAAACAAGAATTTATTGTCAAACATTGGTTATGACAAACCTGTTATACAACATGCCATTGATACTAAGTGTGCTAAGAACAGGTCAGCACAACCTGAAAAAGTAAAAATATCATTTCGAGGCAAGTACAACTTCCCTCGCCATCACTCTGATGCCAGTGTTTCGAGTCGAAACAATACTGCCTTTTCTGGGAGTCAGTAATGGCGACATGATCATAATGAAAGTAATATTAGAAAAACTGTTGAGGTTGTTAAGAGTGAAAAAATTTTTTTTACTGATCATGGAGTAATGGTGTTGCAAACATGAGGTGGTGGGTGATGGATATGGTAAATACTTACGTGATCCATACTAATACCAGTACGTCTGTAAAAAAAAGTTTTAACTTTGCCTAGTAGGCTGTCTTTACGTGACATGCTTAAACCTGCATGTTCGCGTACTGATAGGTATCATACTAAGTTCGATCAGTATGATACGTCATCTAATAAAAATATCACATCCATGAGACAGAAGAAAGTTAATGTTTCTCATTTAACTAAACATGCTCACGACCCCTGCTCACAGTTTCGTGACAATGGGACGACGTATATTGGGAAAGGTGCATATTCACGCACCGTTCTAGTGCGCAATCTGCCACCAGGGGCTACATGGCAGGCACTATGGGATTTTTTTTCACTTCACTGCAGACGTCAAGTTTGTACGTCTGTTGCCATTTCCCGATAACAGATATGGTGAGGCTTTAGTTTCCTTTTGTACCAATAGGGACGCTCGTATGGTTGTTGAGCGGGACAACGGTGCTTATTTGCACCACCATTCCCTCAATTTACAATTGGTACCTGATTCTGCTTCACGCAGATATTAACATGTAACATATATCTTTTCATTCTGATGTCAGAATAGGCTCTTCCTAGATCCTTTACTGTTACATACTGTTCACGCTTGTTCTTTTTCGTTGCGTGTCATTATCGCAAACTAAATACTAAGACCATATCGGATGTTGAACCACATCCACTGCTTGACAATCTACTTTTTCGTCTATCCAATGCTAATCTATTCACTAAAATAGATCTGACTAAAGGTTATTGGCAGATTCCATTAACCGAACAAGCTAAACCACTTACTGCGTTTTCGACTCCACGTGGGTTATACCAGTGAAACGTCATGCCTTTCGGGCTCATGAACGCACCTGCCACATTCATTCGAATGATGCGTAAAATTTTATCTCATAGATCTGATATCATAACTTACATTGATGATATCTGTTTGTTTACTACATCTTTTGAAGAACACTTCATAGGACTTCGTTCTCTGTTAGATATTATTCGGTTACATAATCTTACTGCAAGGCCTACTAAAGTCCAGATTGCATTTAAGGAACTTACTTTTCTTAGCCATACGGTTGGGTCTGGTCGTCTTTAGACTATAACACAAAATGTTTCCAAGATTCTTAGCTTATCTATCCCTTCTACAAAGAAACAAGTTCGCAGTTTTCTGGGATTAGTTCAATATTACAGTCGATTAATCCCTAACTTGTCTAACATCACGGCTGTACTGTCATCTTTATTACGCAAGGGAATGCCAATAAAGGTAAGCTGGTCAAATGATTGCCAGATAGCTTTTAATAAAATTTTAGATATTTTTTCTTCCCCTCATATTTTGAGGTTGCCTGATATTACAAAAGTATATATTCTTCACACAGACGCTAGTAACTTTGGCTTGGGAGCCTTCCTTTTCCAAGAGTACAACGGAATTCTACATCCAACCTTGTATATTTCCCAGAAACTGTCAGAGACTGAACAGAAATATTCAGTGATCGAAAAGGAATTGCTTGCGGTTGTTTGGGCAATACAGAAATTGGAGCAATATCTGCTCGGAGCGCCCTTCATAATCCAGACAGATCAAAGATCTCTTGCAGCTTTGAAACGAGCGAACCATAGAAACCCAAAGCTCGCGCGCTTCTCAATCTTGCTCCAGCCTTTTGACTTTGACATTCAGTCTATACCCGGATCTGACAATGTCGTAGCGGATTCACTATCAAGAAATCCAACATCAATACCTGAAGACTGATTGTTACTCAGGAAACGTTCAAGTAATTCGTGACATTTATTAACAGACATTCATATTCTTCATGCATGCAAGTCACTTTCGTTTGAAGCCTGAAATAGTACATTTTTCGTAGATTGATTGACATCATCCTAATTTATCGTTGAATATCTTGCTGAACTATTCGTTGTGATCTACCTGCACTCGGAGATCGAATTTCCACTGAACAGAAGTGTAGCAAGAATGTACACCTTCCATGTAGTCAAATTACTTGCCAGGATTATACGGAGCTGGATTGAAACTTTGAACTATATAATATACAGTGTCATTATTGACTTTCAGGATTATCACATTAATTCTCTACTGCTCCTGACTTTGTGAGATACACAGATTATGGAATGATTTTTCATGGATTTGGAGCTTACTGGACTATATGTTCCCTATTGGACTTATAATGTAATGTTAATAATTTTCATTAATGCAGATTTTAGATTTTAATTTTTAGTTAGTTAATTAAACTTACTATTATTATTTAGATAGATTAATTGTTATCTTTCTATCACATTTTCTCTGATTTGTAATACTTTTGGATAGATAACTCATGATTTGTTTTTTCCTTCTATACTATTCATACTTACTTCCCTGTTTTTCTGTCACTTATTCTGTACTAAAATATTTTCTTTCTAATAAATTTCTGTTTTGTATGTTCACACACATAACTTACTTTATTAACTTCCTCACTTTCTGAGTGTCGACATAACAATATATTTTTGTTTTTTTAATTCACATCTCTGCATTGTCATACATATGTTACATTATTCCCTCTAAGTTGCTTATTTAATATTACATAGTAATTATTTATACTATAACAATGATTAGAAAATATTTTGTGTTACATGCTTATTAAGTATTGTATTAGACTCTACTCTATTCTTATTGACTACTGACGACGTTCTCTACTCAGTAACCTTAGTTAGATGTACATTTGTTTTAACATTCTTTCGACTTACAATTATTTTGGACGACGCCATTGACATTGTTAATTGTAAACATATCTGGCCGTCTGTTCATAAATTTTCACGATTTTTCCTTAAATCTCATTGCGATTTTCATGTTAATGTTTTGTAATATTGTTGAAAAAAAATCAATTCTGATTTTTTTTTACCCAATTTCCGGAGAAATTGTTAAAGAAGTTATAATGCATTTTACATGTTGACCACACTTAGTTTTGTTAGCAGTTTAATCTACGCGGTAACAATTCTATCTGGGGCCAACATGATGTATTTTGCACCATTTTTAATTATAATGAACGCGATATAAAGTTTACGTCACTAGGTGATGACGACGTATTAGGTTCAGCACTAATGTATGCAGACCGTTACTTCGAGGCCTTTCGTTGTAAGAATCCGTCAGAGTAAGACGTTGATGCCATTGCTTCCACGTTATTTGAAGTTTAACAATTCTCCTACGTGGCTTAAGTATTGCGAAAGTCGCCACTGATATTCAAGAAGATGCCGAACATAAGTATTTAAGTTTCGATGATTTTTATGCAGAGGAATCTTTATGGGAGCAAATAATAATAATTATCTCCATATGCTGGTTATCACTACTTAGGTGTTAACCGTTATCGGCACCTCTAGTAAATAGGCCAGATGTGAGACGATGTATCAAGGACTGTAGGAGATTCACTACATGTATGTAATTCCACTTTGCCATGAACATGTTATTATGCTACGTTTGAATAAATATGCTGTCACCTGTGGACCCATTTACAAAGTCGTTTTGAAAGTCACTTTATGATTGATAGTTTTGCACAAAGCCCACGGCATTCCACAACATCTCATAAGCACGATGCTCGATTTTGAATTCAATTATGAACCAACCATCTTGTTCAAACACACCCTCTGTAAATAACCAAAAACCATTCGTAATAATGAGGTGGGATTTGTTAAGGCTGCAAACGGCTCCTGGGTCGACCCAGCCCCTATTGGGTACCAGAGCAACTCTGGGAAGGTTAAGGTGGCCGGCTTGATGCTGACAACATCACCCCTAGTGTGTCGATGGTCAAGAAAATATGGGCCTAACACCATATTCCCAATATGCCTCAATGGGCGTGTAACGGGATCCTTCCTAAATTAGGGTGGGGGCTTGAACGAGCTGAAATTAAAAATTGCTTAATTCTTCATAAAAGGCGGCGGATCAGATATAAGTTAACAATTGCCCTGCAAAACGCAGCATTGTTCTTGACTTCTGAAATATGTTATGAAAACTCTCTTGAGATAGAAGCATCATTATTCTTCTATCAACATCACTGCCAAGAGTAATCTTGTGCGAAGGTAGACACCGTTGAAGACCCATATTAGATAATCTTGAGTTTTTACCACTGTTACACCACTCCTGCAAAGCAGGGGAGGCAATTCCGTGACACTTTAATCAATTTAATTTTTGTTACAATTGCAATATTCAGTATCACTTTCTTTTATTTCTGTTAAGTTTATGTAAATATATTATTTAACATTGACTGCATTTCATTTGAACTATTTACATCGTAATTTATTGCTCGTATTTCTTTTTCTTGGTTATTTACTGTTGGTATTATGAGTTAATTTTTTCCGTTTTCGTCTCTTAAAAACTGTCGTTTACTCTTTTATGCTTTTCATTTAATCTGTGAGTGTTTATTTCATTGGAATAATCGTATTGTTTTACCACTATTATTATTATTTTTAGGGTTATAGTCATAGCTATTTTTATTACCGTCATTTGAATAGTTTGCTTCATGTAGTAAGATGACCTGCAGTCGTTGTTCTATGTTGCGTCAGTAGCGACAAGTAAAATTATGTTTATGATGATGATTATTATTAGTTATTACATTGCATGTGTGTTACCTCTGGAAAAAGAAGAAGTAACACTTTGACGTGCAAGGCATGTCGTAAATGTGACTACGGAGGGTTGGGCGTGGAACTGGCTATGCCATCCTGTTCAGCAAGCAAACAAGATGTGGAAGGACCTTGAGCTGACGGCGGAGGACAAGAGGACTTGGCGTGAGTTTTTAATGAGGGCCTGAACTCCTCAGGGGAGCGGAAGTGGTTATGTATGAAAATAAATGAATGAATGGATGAAGAGGGTGGATACGCAAATACAAAAACTGAAGAGAATTTAAACGGATGGAAAGCCATGCGAAAAAAAATTAATAAATAAAAGTTTAAAAAAAAAAAAAAAGCCAAAAACAGATAACTGAAAACTTACCTTTCGGAATAAAAGCCTGCAGAATCTGTAAATACCGTAGCACAAACTAAATTGTCAAGGTTAATAACAGCTAAAACAAAACATTTGTCAATGGTAGCTACAAAGCGGTGGAAACAGTTTTAAGTTGGTGTGTTTGTCGACTGATATTTGTGTCGCGCCTCAAGCAGCACGGATGCGAACGAATGCGCGTGATAATTTTCTAAATGAGATGATTGGCCAGGCTACTGAAGTGGCGCGCGTGAAAATAGCTTCATCCCTGACTTAAACGGAAGCTGAAAGATAGCGAGGAATGGATATACTTTAGTTGTAACGTATGTAAGCTGTCCACGACCTCCATGTTTCTGTCGTCGCGTGGGACTATAATTAAGAACTAAGAGGAAATGGAAATACTTCTTCGTATTTCGCTCACATATAATCACATACATTTTAAACAATTTATTTAATTGGTATGAGGGTTGTTTTGATGTTTCAAATCTATGAATTCTTGATTCACTAGGTTTCAGGTGATTCTAGGAAGCTGAAATTTGGACATGAACCTGGTACATTTTACATTACCAAAGTTTGAAGGAACCTCGAGTAACCTGTCCTTGGCATGCCATACAAAAATTAAAACCTGAAGATTTGGGAGTCAGAGTGGCTAAGAGGTATGGCGTCCGCCTCCAATTCCCAGTTGAGGGAATATAATTTATGGACATTTTTTTTTCAGAACGAACCAGTGGTCCTAATGCTGTTATGCTCCCCCCTGGTCTCCTGGGTAGTGAGATCGGATGACTAGCCTTCTCGGATAAGGGTGAAAAAAAATAGGAGGTCCCGTGTGCAGGTTGTGCACGTTAAAAATCCCACAGCATTTGAAATCGTAAAGAGTATACTGTAAGGCGGCTTCCCTGCCAAAATTTAAAAATCTACCCACTACAACAATTTTTATAGAATGTGTTATTCCTATATACAGACATTGGGATTCTCGCGGGTGCTACGGAGCTCGTGCACCGTGCTGAGATCGTCCTTGTGTGATCTAAAGGAGGAGATCGAAGCACTGATGGAGTTGTCAATGTGCAATGAAGATAATCCTTAAACACCAAACCAAACCAAACCCTAAAGTGTAATAGAAATTTTGCAAGATTTAAAGCTGTGAAAGAGTCGCATAACTTGGTGACGTTGTACACAAAGTTGTGAACAAGATCACAGATCTTTTGTGAGACGTACACACAGTTGTGAAAAAGGATCACAGATCATTTCCAATTTTTAGTGCATTTTTAAAAATAGAAATGTGTATCCTTAAAAAATGTGTCCTTTAATTATTCATATATCTTTGGCGATCTGTCGTAGGCTTCTTTCATAACCATGCGGTTTCTCCCTTAACGAAAAGAAAAAGGGGGAAAAGGGGTTCGTTAAAGCCAATCGGCGTCTCTCCTAAAATGGAAATTATTCGAGGACACGTTCTACAGCTCGTTTGTATTCCTTACATGGACACATGTCTGTCTGTCGGATTTTCAATTAGTACTGGTATTTGAGTGAGTGGTAACCCGTTCTCATTCTGAAAATGATCACTGATTACTTCTTGGTAACGATGATCATGCGTATGTTATATCTAGATCTGGGTGTTTTATGTGCCATTCTTCTTTAATGCTAGTTGCGATTAGTCTGTTGACTCTTCATAAATTATATCCTGTCCTCAGTTTGAATGCTTCTTCCTCCTTCTTTGAACAGGTATATTTGCATTCTCATTTTTATATATCTTGCGGTGGACAGGAATTTACTGTACTTTCGTTCTGATGAATTTATAAACTGGTTTATACCAGTGTTTCGAACAGACCGTCTAATTATTTGCTAGTAATAAGTAATAGCCCCTTCGGTCATAACTGACTATGGGAATGTGCCCTTCAGTCATATCTGACTATGGGAATGCGCCCCTGAGGTCAATAACTGACTATGGGAATGCGCCACTTCAGTCTTAACTGACAATGGGAATGCGCACCTGAGGTGATAATCCTGAGCTGTTTTTTTTTTTTTTTTTTTTGGTCTGGTGTTCCTTTCTGCGCGTTTTCTTTGCTGCTTGTTGTGAGAGCTTCTTTTCGCCCAATCTGAGGTGGCGCTGTAGTGAGCATCGCCACTTGGTGCGGTGGGCAGCTTCATCCTCCCAGATAGCTGGATTTATGTCAAATGTACCCTCATGTCTCTCTTGCACACATCTTTTGTAAAACCGCAGCTGCGGTCACCCAACTTTTTTTTGCCATAGGCCAGTTGTCGTTGTAGCAGGTATCTTTCGGGATGCGACCATTTTCTATGCTGCTGAACAAGGACAAAGCCATCGTAGTCTGCGCTGTCTAAGCAGTGTATACATGTGTGTGAAGGTCAGCACATGAGAAACTTGTCGACATTATCACTTTGTCCTTCCACGAAATACCGAGACACGTTAGATGCTTAGCATAGGTTGTCCATCTCTCGCTTGCCATATAGACGAAGGCAGGCATTATATACCACAGTTTTGGTCTTCATTGTGAGTTTAGAGTTTCCTCAAACACGCGTTGTGAGACGGGCAAAGATAGTTTCAGCTTTGCCAATGTGGCTGTCAACGTCTGTGTCCCCGAGTAGAGTTTGTCGAGCTAGAATTATTTGTTATTTATGGTTCTAATGAATAAAATGTAAATCCAGGTTTGGCACCAACAGAACTAGTGAAAAGAAGCAAACAATGACTCATCAAAAGTACCGTACCTACTCGGAGGAGGTGATCATGTCTCTCCACAACCTCTTGCCCTCTGTGTTGTTTATTAGTTAGTTCCATTGTTGACTTCTTCCCATGATGTCAAACTGACCAAGTATCCTATCTCTTTGTGGCCCACTGTCTCACTTTACCATCAGCCTTTCTCCTTGTCACAGTATTTTCCAGCTTCCTTCTTTCATAAAACTATTATTATTTTACCTTGATAATGTTGTATGCTTAAAGAATGCTCAAAATACATGTGCTATCGAAAGGATACGGTATGTAAGATGACAGAGAGAAGAAGGGAAGAATGAAAGACGGGCCTGCGTGCCCAATTCTTAACCCTTTTGAAAGTAAAGTTCGTTCGTTCGTTCAATCATACGAGCAAAAGAAAGTGGATTGCTCCATTTATAATGTGGGTAATTTAGCTTCTTTTGCACACGGGCTTATTTCATGACATCCTCGCTTGGATATTCTAGTTTTGCACACTGGCTTATTTCATGACATCCCTCGTTATTCTAGTTTTGCACACGGGCTTATTTCATGACATCCTCGTTGTTCTAGTTTTGCCTGTCCTGTGAATTTTTTTAGCAGGACTTTCTGTAAACACATATCCACGTGGTATCTAGAGTTTTTTTTTTTTTTTTTTTAACTTTGTATACTCATTTTCCGTGAATCGATTCTACATGTCAGGATTATCGCTATAAAACTCTGAAAGTTTATCTTTCTTACTTCCATTGACAATGATTTCCTTGAATTAA
>JAMPIV010018768.1:0-135488 GCA_024509875.1 Oreohelix idahoensis
AGTGGCAAGTGGTGAGCGTAGTTTCTCAAAGTTCAAACTATAAAAACTTACAAACGATCAACAATGTTGCAAAAGAGACTACTTGGCTTGGCGACTATATCAACTGAACATACCCAAGCATCAGCACTTGACCTGAAGGAATTGGTGACAACATTTGCAAAAAGAAAAGGCACGCAAAGTGAGATTTTGATGTGCCTGAAATTGAAACTTTTTAAGAGACTTAACGTTTAACATCACAATTCACAAGATTATTCAAAATGATTTGAGTGCTAAACTATTTTCTTTTGTATTTAAGAAAGATAATCAAAAATTGTCGTGTTGCTTACTCTTGCAATTGAAAATACATTTAGCAGTTTCAAGTTTTGTGCTTTTCATTTATTTTCAGCAAAACATTGGTTTTTGAAAATTGAAGTTTTTCCCCCTGGGTTGTGGTGGGGGGTGCAAGTAGGTAGCCTTGCCTAGGACACAAAATAGCCTGGCACCGGCACTGACTCCAAGGGAGGTTACTAACAATCATTTCTGTGACTACCATACTTAAAAAAGGTTAATCAGAACCTCTACCCCCCAATTCTAGAGGCGGGGGTCGACCCAGGAGACATTTTGCAGTCTAAAAAAACCAACCTCAACTGGGGATGGAACCATGGACCACCGGGCTGGGAATCCAGTGGACTAACCACAAGTGTAGTAGTCATATTCTTCCTTTGTCTCTTCAGAGCCCCCCCCCCCCCCCGCCGCCCCCCCCCCCCGCCCCCCCCCCCCCCCCCCCCCCCCCCCCCCCCCCGGAACTTCAAGGAGCAGAGAAACGATATTTCCTAATTATAACCCATCAGAGGTTTAACGAGAAATATTTTTCATAAAAAAAAAATTAGTTGGAAATAGATGGTAGTGTATGAAAATTCCTTTTCATTGCATTAGTGGCAACCTGATCGTTTTTGAAGTGGTCTAGCACAGAATGACCTCGAAACTTTTCATTTCTTGTGCCATCCCGTAATTCATTTTGCGCTCTTCACGTTCTATATTCCTACCTCGGACAATATTTAGTATTTTCGAGTCATTGCTTACATTTCTTCCTGTAATAATTTGTCATGTCTTCTACCTGATCATCCCTGCTGAAAGAGTAGACAGGTGATGTAATATTGACCGACAGCCATGTTGGTAAAATTCTCGTGTACCAGACATTGGCGCGCCGGATTAACACGAAGATCGACCCGCGAGCTTAGTTAGCGCTGATATGGCTATTGTAACTTCCTAATTTCTCTCGTGGAGAGAAGACAACCCAGATGGTCACATGATGAATATTTGTTTGCACAGGTACAGGGCAGTAAATTATCCAGGTGGTGACCTATTACAGACACGCCCCTGAATGACGGAATGCTCTAATAAATTTCCAGGAAGACATCATTTGCGATAATGTAAGAAGTCATGAGTGTAAACAGGAACGATAATCGACGGAAATAACACTTCCTTATATGGAAAGTGACTTTTAAAAAATCACGCAGAATTTTCCTGAGGAAATGTTGGGATAAACCCCATCATAACACGCATGATTGAATACAATAGGCTGGGCAATTCTAGATGTTATAAACAACACTTCTGATTGGAGCCTGGTCAGATAGTAACAACCACGTGCGTGGGACGAAAGTTGCAATATAATCAAACACTTTAGCTGGTTTAGAGCACTGTGAAATTCACCTCGTCAAGAAGACAGCAAGCTAGCCAGAGTAAGGAATAGGGTCAGAATTCCAGTCATCGGCCCGGACCTTGTTTGAGCATCTTGTGGACTTATAGCCAAGGAAAACTCAACCTACATTAACATGGAAAGGCGGAATCCTAGGAATCTGACCACAAAGTCAGAGTGGGAGCCTAGTGTAAAGTAATAACCCAGACCGCGTGCAAGAGGCATATTAAACAAGTTGCCTTAACTATTTCCCAGAGCCAGAAGTCAGTATTCGCAAGAGATTTTGGGGTGAGTTGTACGTTTTAAAATTCTATATTTTGCATTTACCAACGTGTGAAAATTGCTAGTGGATGTCCAAGTCATACGAGGCTGGCAACCTCAGCATATATAATGATGGCAAACTACTGAATGAAAAAGAATTGCCTAGAAAAATCACAAACAGCCAATAAAAGCTGCGGTTGATTGCCACGTCCTGTAAAGGATAAGCAACTAACTTTTTTTTCATGAACCACGACTGCAAGAGCTAGCGACTGCTTTATGCGGGTTTCTCACAGAGAACCAAAAGCAGAGGTAGTCCCAAGATCCATATAGAGCAGGGAGTGGATGATGATAGCACTGATGTTCATACTTATAATATTATTCACCTTTTCAACAAGTGCAAATGTAAAGATATTCAATATAAATGTTATATATATATATATATATATATATATATTATATATATATATATATATATATATATATATATATATATATATAATTTAATGATGAAAAATATCCCGTTCAGCCACTGGTGGGTTATAATTAGGATATATTTTGTTTTCAATTCCAAATAATATAAACAACTCCCGATATGGGAAAGTGGCATCACATCTGCCAAATCATTGTAAATAGGGCAAGTCACAGTTATCAATTATGCTTTTATGTTGTCGTGAAACGAGTTGTGTAACCCCACTACTTTGTTAAATCCCTATGTCGAGAGCCCAACCAATCAACGAGCACCGTTCACCAGTCGCTGAACCAGAATAATTACAAGAAGTTACGCCAGGAAAAAACTTAAGCCCTGTTTTTTCGGATGTTGTCGCGGCCATCTTGTTCGCGCAAGATGGCGGGAAAAACTGAATAAAATTAGGCTGTACGAGGCATGAGACGAAACTGCAAACCACCAATCAGCTTGCTCCGCCAGACGCTTAGATTATCGAAGCATGCAAATTAGCATCTTCTTCTTCTGAATTTGCTAAACAGAAGGCAAGGCAATTTGCCAATAAGAAGAGACGCTTACGACAACTTTGTCCGGGTGACAAAGCATTTGTGTTGCTACCTTGTAGGGAAAACATACATCTCTTGGAAAGGTCCGTACGATATAATATCGAAAATTTCCGATGTTGACTATATTGTCGATATTGACGGGAAGCATAAAACCTTCCACATCAACATGCTTACGGAATTCCACGAACGTTCAGATTATTTGCAGCCTATTTTCCAGGCGAAGGACGATTCTCAAGTCCCTCAGGGTCATTACTCATCCCTGTCCGTAATACAGGATGAGGAAGCAAGTTTCTCAGATGTTAATCTTCCGATGATTCCACTTCATTCTAGTGAATCATGGAAAAATGTCACTGTTTCTCCTAATTTATCTATGGCGGAACAGCGACAAGTCTCGTCAATGTTACAAACATTTCAGGATGTCCTTACTGACATTCCTGGACATACCCATGTCATTGAACATGATATTATTCTAACTGACCATAATCCTATTAGGGTCAGACCTTATCCTATCCCTATACATTTTCAAGCACAGGTCGAGAAAGAGTTGGATGAGATGATAGAATTAAAAATAGTCGAACCATCCAGTTCAGCATATTCTTCGCCGATGGTTATTATTCGGGAAAAAGACAATAACATACGTCTTTGCGTTGATTATCGCAAATTGAATCAAGTTACGAAGTTCGATGCTGAACCTATGCCTTTACTAGAAGAGCTACTTACTAGGCTTTCTAAATCTCATTTCTTCACTAAACTTGACTTGTCTAAGGGATATTGGCAAGTTCCTTTATCTGAACACGCCAAACCTCTTACTGCTTTTTCTACACCTAGGGGTTTGTTTCAATGGAACTTCATGCCTTTAGGCCTTATGAACGCTCCAGCTACATTCGTACGCATGATGCGTCGAATCCTATCTTATCGTTCGGATGTCATTGCATACCTAGACGACATCTGTCTTTTCAGTGATACTTGGGAAGATCACTATTTGGGGTTAAATGAATTACTGTCTACTTTACGCAAGCATAAGTTGACAGCGAAACCCTCTAAAGCCTGTATTGGTTTTACCGAAATTTCTTTCCTAGGTCACCGTGTCGGTCATGGTTTCCTAAAGACAGAGGACCATAATACCAGTAAAATACTTAACATCTCTATTCCTAAGACTAAAAATCAAGTGAGAAGTCTCTTAGGTCTTATACAATTTTATGGACGATTCATTCAGAATCTATCCTCTATCATGGCACCTCTTTCTTTGTTACTAAAGAAAGGGTCTCCTAATATGGTCCACTGGTCTCAGGAATGCCAATCCTCTTTGGATAAGATTAAAACTTTGTTTTCAACTCCACCTATCTTAATGTTACCTACTACTGATAAGACATTTGTTCTTTGTAGTGACGCTTCATCCACTGGGATCGGAGCGGCACTAATGCAAGAGTACTCAGAAACTCTGCATCCTGTAATGTATATCTCTCGAAAACTTAATGCGGCAGAAAGGAATTACTCGGTTTTAGACCGTGAATTATTGGCTATGGTTTGGTCAATTCTCAAACTTTAAAGAATCCTTCTTGGCGCGCATTTCATTGTGGAAACTGACCAGAAAGCTCTTACAGCTATTCAAAGTAAAAATTTGAAGAGCTCGAGATAACTCGATACGCGACTGCTCTTCAACCTTTTCATTTTTCGGTGCGAGCTATCCGTGGCTCAGAAAATGTGATGGCAGACATTTTGTCTAGATGCCCACATGATTCCACCTAACTGTTATGTCTTGGACTACCTAATACGTCTAACTCCACAATAGTTTTTTTTTTCTATAGCAAAATATGTACACATTTGTAATATATGATATATTTATTGTATCACCACTTAGCGGTTCATTAATGTATATTTACCGCTGGTCTTTTGATGATTTTTTTCTTCCTTGGTAATCATGAACTCATAGTACCTAATATGGAACTATTGTATGAATTTTTTGTATGCATTTTGATATTGCCAGTATTGTAGTATAAGTTGGTGACACCTCTCTGGAAATATTTATACTTAGAGAAATACTTTCTCTGAGATGTTGAGATATATATTCTCACTTGTCGATCTATTCGTCGACTTAGCCTATTTGGCATTATATAAATTACTGATATTTCTCATCTGCGCATTATTCGTGCGTTGTGAGCCTATTGTATGTTGCTCTTAGATAAAAAAAATGATTTCATTTTTTTCCCCGGGGGGCGTGGTAGTCTGTTACGCACAGATTCTTTTGTAGGCAATGAATATAGAGATATATATATAGAAAGATTTTATTATGTCTGTTACCTTTTCTTGGGTCTTATATGAATACTAAGATTTACGTCGAATTATTTTTCGTGTATGATCAGAACAGATCAGTCTTTCTGGGAATGTTTATAACCTAAGTTGAGGTTTATTCCTGTCTTTTAAGGCGATTTGGTCTTGTATCTTATTGTCTTTAACGACGTCGGCCCATCTTGAGTTGAACTCTGGGGGTCACGCGCTACTGCGCATGCGTCGTATTGCAGGTTGTTGAAGAAGACTTCCGTCATGGGGAGTTCTTGTGTTTGCTGCCCCGGACAGATGTCCGTTGATATGTGCTCTGTGTAATTCTGGGGAAAGGCGACGTCTGCTGTGTGACTATTATGTCTATGTTCCTCCCCAGAATATATTCTTAGCGCCCAAGGATGGCATGTGCTATCTTTCTAGTGTTTTCTAGGATGTTAAGGTAACAAAAGACATTTACTGAACTTTTTCGTTATGCCTAGACCTGCAGCCAGGGATATGGTCTGCATATGAGTGGGCTGAATTCTTTATTGACGACATTGTGCTAGCAGCACCAATATCAATTATGTACATTGCATTATTATATATATAATCTACACAGCATTATCGATGTTTACGAACAGAGCCCTTTACTTATGCTTCATTATGCATCTTCGCAGTGAGCGACGCTCACTGGAGATAGAAGCCATTTTGGATCCCGCCTTTGCCTAAGCGGATCATCGTTCGGAGAACAGGAAAGCCTTATTATCTGATGATGGTACAGAGATCTGTCTACTATGGTAACCCACTACTGTGGTTTAAGATTGTCGTCACATAAGCCTACTGATTTACGGCTTGTAATTCCTCGACAGAAGAGGTTCTGTCAGGGAGCCATTTATAATAAACGTTTGCAAACATTAACTGACGCGATCAGTCAGTTAGGCTTGAAAGTTATACAACTAGAACCCTGAGGGACTAGCTACGAACGTTCTGTTGTATCCACATTCTATTTCTTTGATCTTCTTTGATCCTTAGCCGCCGACCGTCAAAGCAGTCAGTGACCATCACGCCTAGTGGCGTCTTGTAGGGCAACAACAAATTGATTCCACTTTGCTCGGTCGGTGGCCATCCTTCGTACAGTGCCCCAACTCTGGTTCATTCTTTGCATCTCAGCCTTCACAGTCCTCCGCCAGGTTGTTTTTGGTCGGCCTCTCTTTCGTTTTCCTTCAGGGGTCCAAAGCATAGCTGTTCTTGTGATGGCATCGGGGTCTCTTCTGAGGACATGGCCAACCCAGCTCCAGCGTCTGCCAGCTATGATGGTGTGCATGTCCTCTTGCTTGCTACAAGTAAGCAGATCTTGGTTAGTGATGGTATTTGGCCAAAAGATTCGGTGAATTTTTTCTTAGGCATGTTGTGTGAAAAGAGGACAATTTCGACATTTCCTTCTCTGTAACTCTCCAGCATTCCGCACCATAGAGAAGCACAGAAAGCACACAGCTCTGATATAATCTTAATTTTGTGCTTGTGCTGTATTGGGAGGACTTCCAGATGTTGTTTAGGCTAAAGAAGGCTGTTCTTGCCTTATTCATTCTGATGTTGATGTCTTTGCCTGCCCCACCGTCTGGTGTTACTATGCTTCCTAGGTATGTGAAGGTATCTGTCTGTACCAATTGCTGATTCCTTACTGATATGGGCTCAGGGTTGCTCACATTGAGCGTCATGACCTTAGACTTCTTTAAATTGATATTCAAGCCCACCTGCTGGCTAAATTTATGAAGTCTATCCGTTTTTTCCTGGATGTGTTGATGTGAATGTGCTAGTAGTGCAATGTCATCTGCATATTCCAGATCTTCCAATGTAGAAAATGTTGTCCATCTTATTCCTCTTGGACTGCCCTCTGTTGTCTGGCGCATCACCCAGTCTATGACTGTTAAAAATAGAGTGGTTGATAAGGGGCATCCCTGTCGTTCTCCTGTCTTCACCTCAAAGGTTAGGTTGCTCTGCCCAACACTACACGTAAAGCCAGCATAGAGGCTTTTTATGATTGACACTATGCAGCTTGGAATTCCATAAGCCCTCAGTATTTTCCATAAACTGTCCCTATGTATACTGTCGAAAGCCTTTTCAAAATCAACAAAATTAATGTAAAGCTGTCTTTGCCATTCTGAGCACTGCTCTATAATGTTCCTGAGAGTGAATATATGATCTACACATCTCCTGTTCTTTCTAAATCCTGCTTGTTCTTTCCTCAGTTTGTAGTCTACTGCCTTTGAAATTCTCTGTATAATTATCCTGCCTAGTATATTGCTGGGAACTGAGAGAAGAGTGATTCCTCTCCAATTATTGCAGTCTGCAAGATCTCCCTTCTTGGGCAATTTGACAATTATTCCTTTGTTCCACTCTGATGGTGTTGTCCCCGTTTTCCAGACTTGTGCAAATAGTGGTTCTAATAGTTCTGCTGCTAGCTCAGGGTCTGTCTTAAATAGCTCTGCATTTAAGTTATCATGGCCCGGAGCTTTGCCGTTCTTTAACCCTTTGATTGCTGTGATGATTTCTTCTTTGCGTGGAATGTCTGTATTCACATCTAGATCGTTTTCAGCTTCAGGAACATTCAATTGTGTCTCTGGTGGTTCCTTGTTCAGAGTTATCCACATTCTATTCGAATGCATATTTGATGTCGTAGGCCATTTTTGTCAAGCATGTGATGTTTTTTGCCAACCTGTTCCAGTGATTATATATGTGTCGTCAGAGTTTGCGTCCTATTAAATGTGTGAAATTATCAACAGTAGTTCCAGACATCATTGACTTTCATACATGAGTGAATGAGTGCCTTATTACTTGTCAACTCTGCAGAACAGTACCACCCATTCGCATAACGTACATTTGCACTCTCATTCAACATAAACACTGTCCCTTGTCGGGGCCTCAATACTCCATGGACAAGGTGACCTGTATGCCCAACACTGTGTCGGTTTGAGTTGACCATAATACCTGTATCAATATACTTCAATCAATCAATATAACATTTATCACCAACCAAAAGCTTTGCTAACGCATTCATCTGCCTATATAATCGGGCGAAATTTTATGCAAAAGCACGCAACACCAGACACGAAGCCAGAGACACGACCGACTGAAGAAGAAGAGAAGCTGTCAACCCTGATTTATTGCTTACATGAGTGCATTGAACTGGCAGCCTGCTTCACTAAGTCGAGTCAAAACCTGGCCTGTTTAAATCTTGGAGGGTAAATATAATTTACTATTGGTAGGCAAATAGGCCTACCGCAGATATATAATGTTTGTATTGGTTGTGTGTCATTTATACTCCCTACACCTGTATATATTTAATATATTTTGGTTCACTATGAACGTATCAGGTTACTGATTGTATCTTGGGGCATTAGGTATAATGGTTGTATTTCCTGATATGATTGATGAAGACGAAGACTAATAGGACTCATGCTTCAATCTATTGTCTCCTATAACTTCAATCTATTGTCTCAGATAACTCCAAACTGAAATATAACCAAAACAGTCCTTGTTAGGACTCAACCTATTGTCTCCTATAACTTCAATCTATTATCTCAGACCAACTGAAATATAACCAAAACAGTCCTTGTTAGGACTCAATCTATTGTCTCACCTAACTTCAGTCTATTGTCTCAGATAATTCCAACCTGAAATATAACCAAAACAGTCCTTGTTAGGACTCAATCTATTGTCTCCTATAACTCAATCTATTGTCTCACATAACTTCAGTCTATTATCTCAGATAAAACCAACTGAAATATAACCAAAACAGTCCTTGTTAGGACTCAATCTATTGTCTCATCTAACTCCAATCTATTGTCTCCTATAACTCCCACCTGATATATCACCAAACAGTCCTCGTCTCATATACTCCTATCATAAGAACATAACAATATTGTTAGGATATATGTTACTGTCGTGAAATATTCTAATCCACATATATAAATTATCAGGTAAATATAAAGCCTAACAAATAAATTTAATAAAGAAAAGAGCAATGGTAAAATAACAGTGCTGTCACAAAGAATGTACTCGAAATCCCCCTTTGTTTTATGCTTCGTCTGCAAATTGTAACGTTTCCACGTTAAATATAAGCCACTGCATAAATACAAGCGTTTCCACAACACATTAAAACGGGTATTGCATTTCTAAGAAAAACATTGAGAGGCACACTGCGTAATGACCTAAATTAATCCTAACATTAATTATATTACGTTACCAAAACGAACGAACAGATGGACTCAAATAGAAAGAGAGAGGGGCGAATGAAAATCAGGAACGCATGCAAAATTAAACACGCGTCTCGCTATTAATGCCACCCCAACAAGCGTAACGCGATACACAATTACTACTATCACGCGTGTAAGGCCACATGCACTAACTTTTTTTTCAGACGGACAGTGATAAAAACACTAACCTTCCCAGAGTTAGGTTTTTTAAATCCTGAAAAACTCTTATTAGGAAAGATGACAATAGATGGGTTTACGTTTGAAAACATTACAGTACCCAGACAGCACATCTTCGAAACAGGAGGTAGAAGAAATTGCATATTTTGAACGCAGCCACTTAGCTCTTTTAAATTTGTATATTTGGGTTCCTTAGGGCTTGCTGACAAAGAATATGTAAAACGTTACGCAAATAGTCTAGGAATTAACAAGTTATAGCCAAAATAAAATGATGGTGCTGTCAGACAACACCCAAAATCAGAATCGCTCAGTGGTAGATTTTTTTAAACCACCATTGTACGGGAAATGGGCCACAAGTTACATTTGAACTGATTGGCTGGAATGATATGTAAGGCTAAACACGATTAGTCGGACTATAAATGCTATCCTTGGTTGTTAGGGGAGACGTAGGAAGGTAAAATTTTTTCAAACACTTGTCGAAACGTGGCTCCATTGGCCAGACTCGCTGATATAATCACTTAGGAGCGTTAGTTCGAGACCACTAGTTCAAATAAGCTTGATAAAGCAACAGTGCGTTGAAGCCAGCTCATATTTTTGCTAAATAAAAGCCTGGAACATAAGCAGATGGGAATTTGTGCCAGTATTTGTGCCAGAATTCATTGCTAGTCAACGTATCTGTGTTTATTTCCATGAATTGTGGTAAGCTTGAAACATTCAGTATCTTTTAATGAAAATTGAATGTGAATTGTTAATTTATGCCTGTATATATGTGTAGTTCAGTAGCAAACATGATGTAAAGCCTATAATGCTCCAGCCTGAACAGAAGGTGTCGGAGGGAAGTAAAACTGCATGGAATGGCCAAACAGTACACTGACACCTAGATTATTGATTAGAAGAAATAATGCTGGAAGTGCAGAGGCGTAGTAACCATTAAGGAGGTTAATACTGGTATAAAGTATTTCAGATGAAGCTGACAGTTGGCCTAACGCTCTGAACTCAATGTTTGTGATGTATTGTGCTCAGTGTAGAACTAGAGTATCAATTAGTTATGAAGTAGAAGGTACATCCTTCTTGTTTTCAGGGACCGTGGTCTTGACGTTATTGAGCAGCACCTGGTCAGAGCTTTGCTGAATCCAGAGTCGGACAGCATACTCCTTGGTCCATTTAGCTATCAGTGAGGTGTCTCCAGAGCACAGGGGAGAAATCGAGCAGAGGAGTCTTTTCCTGCCGCCATCACGCAAGATAAGCTGATCTGGCCAGCTGAGCTCAACATTATGTACCCCATCTTAAAATGACATTGTAAAAATAACATTAAGAGGGGAATTAAATTGTTTTAATATCAGGAACTGAGAACATCTCCAATACTAGTTCCAATAAAGACAAACTATTGAAGTCATGATGACAAATACCAACAGAGCTTGAACAAAACAAAACCAGTATTACCTCATATTACTACTACACAACTGACACACATAGGATACTTTTAATAATATATGTCACTACAATATTCATATTGATAAATTCTGTACTTATAACTTGTAATTAAAATTGATTGTGATTCCTGGTTCCTTTGTATTTGAATCAGGACACATATACATTCATGACAGCAATGAATACATATTGTTATTTGAAAAGTTATCAGTGACTCCTTTAAGACATCCTTTAGAGTGTTATATGTATGTGAGTGTCACAGTGTTGTCAAGTGTGGTGGAATAAATTAAATTGTTTATCTGTCTGTTGTTGTTTTGACTTACACTTCATCATACACATACCCTAGACATATAACGTAGTCATCACACTATTCCAGAATAATTCTGACTGAGGTATACATATGTGGCAGCAAGTAAGGTTATATATAATACACTACTCTTATTAGATATATATACCTTCACAGCTGATCTCAGTCAGTACACTAAGTCCCCTATAAATATTTATAACATCCCACTTCACCACACATATTGGGGGCTCGTCCGGGATTTTGAATCTTTACCTATTAAAAATATTGGGGGTAATTCACTTCAGGGAATATAAGAATTAAAAGGTATCCTTGGGTGGAATTAAATAAGGTTGAGCTCTCGGTGCCTGTGTTGTCCATTAGATATATATTTAGAGATTGAATTGTTGGTTAGACATTGTATAAATTTACCTGATAGACAATGGCGGACCTGGCCAAATTTCGATCTGCTGCTGTTCAGACTGCAAAAGAGTTAGGATTAGATGGGCAAGTTATGGTTGCCTATGTCACTACGGAATGTGACAAATTTATTGAACGCGAAGAAAGAAGGTTTGAAGCCGAAAGAAAGTTAGAGGCTGAGGCTGAGACTAAGAGGTTGCAGATTGAGGCTGAGGCTAAGAAATTGGAAGCAGAAAGAGAAGACAAAAGATTAGCTGCAGAAAGGGAAGCCGAGGAAAGAAGACAGGCTGCAGAAAGAGAAGACAAGAAATTAGCTGCAGAAAGGGAAGCAGAAAAGGAGGAGAAGAGATTACAAAGGGAACATGAGTTACGACTAAGGGAGTTTGAGTTTCAAGGCCATGCTCCGGAAAATGGTGCCAGTCCCTTTGCCTCTGATGCCACTGCTAGCCAAGGAGCCTCAACCTCAGCTATGAATTTTCATTTAGATCATTTTGTTGAGAAAGACGATGATATAGAGAGCTACCTAAATAGGTATGAACTATTAGCTACCACGTATGGGTTAGAGAGAGAAAGGTGGAGCTTAAAGTTATCTCAAGGACTTCGTGGGGCAGCTTATGAAGTTTTTGCTAAAATGAGCAGAGGTGATCAGGAAAATTATGACATGCTAAAGCAGGCTCTTTTGTTAAGGTATGAAAAGAATGCAGAATTTTATAGGAAAAAATTTAGGAATGCTAAACTACTGTCAGGTGAAACCTATCACCAGTTTTCTGCACGAATAGAGACATACTTGGAGAAATGGACTTCTCTGGGGAAAACCCAAGATCTTAAGGAAATGGTCCTTATAGAGCAGCTAAGAGAGTCCATGGCTCCAGACCTGAGAAAGTTTCTCATGGAACAAGGTGCAGAGAGGCTGGGTGAGTTGCTAAATGTTGCTGAAAGGTATCAAGCAGCTCAAGCAGAGGTAACAGGTAATAAAAAGAAACCAGTGGATAACTTTAGGGCACCACAGAACTTTAATCAATTTGATCCTAGGGATCAAAACAAAGGTAATCACCAGTTTGATAGGCCACGGTATGAAAATAAAAATAAATTCCCACAATTCGATGAAAGGAAATATGATGAAAGAAAATCTTTCAACCAAGGAAAAAGGTGGTGTAAAAATTGTCAGATGGACAATCATGACACTGACCGTTGCAGAAGGAAACCTGTGTATATGGCAACCCTTCAGGTCAGGTCGACCTCAAGACAGGAGGAGGATATTATGTTGGATACCACTCCAGAAGAGATGAGGAAGGCACAGGCTGGGGATAAAACACTCAAGCCTTGTTTCAGGAAATTGTCAACTTGTCATACAACTCCAGGCAAGGGAGATTTTTACATGAAAAACAAGTTGATGTATAGGAAGACTGGAGCTAGATCCAAAGGTCAGGGACAGCTGGTACTTCCTAAAAGATATAGGGCAGACTTAATAAGGAGCCTACATGTGAAACCAGATGGGGACCATGAGAAGATAGGTACCATCATTCAAAAGGTGGCTCACAATTATTATTGGCCCAAAGCAAGATGGGACATTGAGAATTTTGTAGAAAGGTGTAGCATAGCACATGAGGGAACACCCACAAGTGGGAACATGGATCAGGACCTGGACACGCCACGGGGCAAAATTAGGCCTGATAATAAAAAGAAAAATAGATTTGATAAAGTGGACCAAATGGAATGGGAAGCCCCTTTTCACGGACAAGCTTCACTTAACTGTTTTACAATGGCCACTATGCGGAGAGTGCAAAGAGATGTCTTACCCCAGGATAAGCCGAAATCCCTCAATCGGACTTAAACAAACTGGAGGAAGAGGATGTAGAGAGGAAATCTCTCATCAAGAATTTTAAGTGGGGAGACAGCCCCAAGAGAAAAATTGGTAGCGGTCGTTTTGTGCATGATAATTCTGGGAGGAAAAATCATCACTATAGAGCTTCGAGTGGAAGAGACCATACCGGTGCATGGACAAAGAGGTCCACACAATTAAAGGTCCATATGTAGCTTTGTTAAGAACGTGGACTGATGAAAAGGCAGAGGAAAACATTACATCTTCATACCAATATGTGAATGAGCTGACCACTCGTTTAAAAACTGGCTGGAAACTTGCCAATGAAAATTTGAAACAAGCCAGGAAGAAACATGCTGCCTATTATAACAGGAAGGCGAAAGACAGAGATTTGGCTGTGGGAGAGAAGGTACTGCTTCTTCTCCCCGGGAGTCAGAATAAGTTACAAATTGGATGGCAGGGTCCATATACAGTTCTAGAGAAGGTGTCTAGAACAAATTATAAGATAGATAAGAAGGGGAAAGAAAAAATCTATCATGTGAATCTCCTGAAGAAATATTTGGAAAGAGAACATCAGGAAGAGACACACTTGTTGACCTTGTCCATCGCCATGGAGATGAAAAAGGAACCACTTTCATCATTTGAGTATCCATTACACCCCTGTGAGACAGCAGCACAGGTGAAAATCAGTACACATTTAACGAAAACTCAGAAAGAGAGAGTGCAACAGGTTCTAAATAATCATGCAGAGGTGTTAACAGACCGACCAGGGCATACAAACCTATTGGAATATGATATGAAACTGATAGACCCCACACCTGTCTGTATGAAACCATATTCGATTCCGTTTGCTAAGGAGAAAGCTTTGAAGGAAGAGATAGACTATCTGTTGAAGGAAGGAATTATTTCGCACAGTGAATCTTCGTATAGTTCCTTTGTTGTACTCTTAAGGAAGCCCTCTGGAGAACATAGACTCTGTATAGATTACAGGAGACTGAATGCTATTACAGAAGGACAGGTGGATCCATTGCCGGATACAAATCAGCTGTTTGCCAGACTAAATAAAGCTAAATATTTCTCAAAAGTGGATCTGAGTAAAGGATACTATCAGATTCCAGTAAAGCCTGAGGTTAGACCATACTTAGCTTTTAGTACCTCAGAAGGACACTATGAGTTTAATAGATTGCCATTTGGATTGAAGAATGCGTCTAGTGTCTTCTCTAGAATGATGAGAAAATTGTTGGATGTAAACATTTCGGAGGAACGTAATGAATCCCTGAGTTGCCTCTTTGATTGAGGATATTCCGAATGTTTCATACAGGATAATAAGAAGATTATGGGATCCACTACGAAAACTCTGCTATCACCAGGTATATGTTATCTCCTCATAACGTACATTTTGAGGGAAATATAATGTTCTCTGGACATGTCATTGCGCAGACTCAGAGAAGAGAAATGGTGAATACGGGTTGCGAAGCAGCATTAAGACAAGCACTCACACTTGCGGCTGTTCAGTAACATAACCGAAATATATTATTGGTTGTAGAAGTCTGAGGCAGATTTCATGAGTAGTGCCCACTCTGAATGGACCCAACTACATAAAACCATGATAGCACCACAGCAGAGTAAAGTCAAGTTGACTTACATTTATCTATGTGTATATAGAATAAAGGACTGACATGGGATGTCTGTTTTAAGAGGGGAGGTGTCGTGAAATATTCTAATCCACATATATAAATTATCAGGTAAATATAAAGCCTAACAAATAAATTTAATAAAGAAAAGAGCAATGGTAAAATAACAGTGCTGTCACAAAGAATGTACTCGAAATCCCCCTTTGTTTTATGCTTCGTCTGCAAATTGTAACGTTTCCACGTTAAATATAAGCCACTGCATAAATACAAGCGTTTCCACAACACATTAAAACGGGTATTGCATTTCTAAGAAAAACATTGAGAGGCACACTGCGTAATGACCTAAATTAATCCTAACATTAATTATATTACGTTACCAAAACGAACGAACAGATGGACTCAAATAGAAAGAGAGAGGGGCGAATGAAAATCAGGAACGCATGCAAAATGAAACACGCGTCTCGCTATTAATGCCACCCCAACAAGCGTAACGCGATACACAATTACTACTATCACGCGTGTAAGGCCACATGCACTAACTTTTTTTTCAGACGGACAGTGATAAAAACACTAACCTTCCCAGAGTTAGGTTTTTAAATCCTGAAAAACTCTTATTAGGAAAGATGACAATAGATGGGTTTACGTTTGAAAACATTACAGTACCCAGACAGCACATCTTCGAAACAGGAGGTAGAAGAAATTGCATATTTTGAACGCAGCCACTTAGCTCTTTTAAATTTGTATATTTGGGTTCCTTAGGGCTTGCTGACAAAGAATATGTAAAACGTTACGCAAATAGTCTAGGAATTAACAAGTTATAGCCAAAATAAAATGATGGTGCTGTCAGACAACACCCAAAATCAGAATCGCTCAGTGGTAGATTTTTTAAACCACCATTGTACTGGAAATGGGCCACAAGTTACATTTGAACTGATTGGCTGGAATGATATGTAAGGCTAAACACGATTAGTCGGACTATAAATGCTATCCTTGGTTGTTAGGGGAGACGTAGGAAGGTAAAAATTTTTCAAACACTTGTCGAAACGTGGCTCCATTGGCCAGACTCGCTGATATAATCACTTAGGAGCGTTAGTTCGAGACCACTAGTTCAAATAAGCTTGATAAAGCAACAGTGCGTTGAAGCCAGCTCATATTTTTGCTAAATAAAAGCCTGGAACATAAGCAGATGGGAATTTGTGCCAGTATTTGTGCCAGAATTCATTGCTAGTCAACGTATCTGTGTTTATTTCCATGAATTGTGGTAAGCTTGAAACATTCAGTATCTTTTAATGAAAATTGAATGTGAATTGTTAATTTATGCCTGTATATATGTGTAGTTCAGTAGCAAACATGATGTAAAGCCTATAATGCTCCAGCCTGAACAGAAGGTGTCGGAGGGAAGTAAAACTGCATGGAATGGCCAAACAGTACACTGACACCTAGATTATTGATTAGAAGAAATAATGCTGGAAGTGCAGAGGCGTAGTAACCATTAAGGAGGTTAATACTGGTATAAAGTATTTCAGATGAAGCTGACAGTTGGCCTAACGCTCTGAACTCAATGTTTGTGATGTATTGTGCTCAGTGTAGAACTAGAGTATCAATTAGTTATGAAGTAGAAGGTACATCCTTCTTGTTTTCAGGGACCGTGGTCTTGACGTTATTGAGCAGCACCTGGTCAGAGCTTTGCTGAATCCAGAGTCGGACAGCATACTCCTTGGTCCATTTAGCTATCAGTGAGGTGTCTCCAGAGCACAGGGGAGAAATCGAGCAGAGGAGTCTTTTCCTGCCGCCATCACGCAAGATAAGCTGATCTGGCCAGCTGAGCTCAACATTATGTACCCCATCTTAAAATGACATTGTAAAAATAACATTAAGAGGGGAATTAAATTGTTTTAATATCAGGAACTGAGAACATCTCCAATACTAGTTCCAATAAAGACAAACTATTGAAGTCATGATGACAAATACCAACAGAGCTTGAACAAAACAAAACCAGTATTACCTCATATTACTACTACACAACTGACACACATAGGATACTTTTAATAATATATGTCACTACAATATTCATATTGATAAATTCTGTACTTATAACTTGTAATTAAAATTGATTGTGATTCCTGGTTCCTTTGTATTTGAATCAGGACACATATACATTCATGACAGCAATGAATACATATTGTTATTTGAAAAGTTATCAGTGACTCCTTTAAGATATCCTTTAGAGTGTTATATGTATGTGAGTGTCACAGTGTTGTCAAGTGTGGTGGAATAAATTAAATTGTTTATCTGTCTGTTGTTGTTTTGACTTACACTTCATCATACACATACCCTAGACATATAACGTAGTCATCACACTATTCCAGAATAATTCTGACTGAGGTATACATATGTGGCAGCAAGTAAGGTTATATATAATACACTACTCTTATTAGATATATATACCTTCACAGCTGATCTCAGTCAGTACACTAAGTCCCCTATAAATATTTATAACATCCCACTTCACCACAGTTACCAGCTTGTATAGCACTTGTCAGAGAGGGCCTGGTATATTATAGGGGGAAGGAAATGGTTGTATCACACCTAGGTGTACATATTATTGGATTTATTCATGTATTGAATTATATTATTGGATGTATTCATGTATTGAATTTATATTATTGGATGTATTCATGTATTGAATTTATATTATTGGATGTATCCATGTATTAATTTATCAGAAAGAATGTTTTGCAAGTAGACACCTGTCTTGTCTCGCTATTGCTAACTCATACTGAGCCATGTTGTCATCCATCCTACATGCAGACACCTGAGACACGCTCATTTCACCCACATTAGAAAAAGGTGGGATTGAGGACAGAAATTAGCCCCTATTTTTGCTTGTTACAGGTTTTATTCGTGTCATCAAACCTGAGGACGTATGTCGAGTCAATCCAGCTGCCTGAAACTTCGCAGGAGCACAGATATTGTACCTGAGCTACATCTTTAGTCCCCCTCAGTCTTGGGTGGGCTAAAGGAACGATCCACAGCAGGTGGTGTGTCAATCGAACTAAGGAGAACAGAACGTTTTGAGAGATGAGTACACATTAGTACCATTTCCGTCGGCAATTGTGAGCATTTAAGTCAATGAAGAAAACGTGAATTAGCGTAGCAAGAGACAATAATAAGATCATAGTGGATAAATTATACGTAATTAACAGCATAGCTAATAATTGTTATAGACGTAATTAACAGCATAGCTGATACCTGTACTATAATTGAATAACAGCACAGCTGATATAATTTTTGTTCCTATAATTGGAAAACTTGTTGTAATATATTTATATATCTATATAAATATTTGTAAATCATCTGTAAACTTACAAATTCATTACATTCCATTTTTCAACATTCACCCTTCAGCACAAGAGTAGATAGTGTTTATACTAAATAAATAATAAGGAAATTGTATTTGAACGACTTGTCAATTTTATCATTGTTAAGTAAAATATGTTTCCTTGTTTTTTAATGTCACAGTTAGTTACACAGCGGAGGTGGCACTTTATGTCGGTCTCCTCTCTACTATTGTTTTGAGATCAGATCATTCACAGCCGTAACTAATTTGTGATACCAGTAGTCCTCTCAGACACTGGGACTTCACCATTTTCTGCAGAAATTCTATTTCTGTAATTGTCAGTACTATACTGATCTTAAAGCCAAATAAAACCTCACGCCACATATGTTAAAAAAAACAACCCAAAAAACAAAAACGAGATCAAACCGAACAATACCAAACAAAAACACCAAACAAAAATAATATTAAGGGGGAGGGGTGTAAAGGCCTGGTGTTTCCAGTTATTTAACTGATTTTAATAGATATTTAATTGACTTTCACTTGTCAAAAGTCATATGTATTGTAAGAACAGCATCAGACCTTCACCTTCCCAATTTCTATATTAACTTTTGTTAATTAATACTGTTTGACTATATTATGCAGTTCCCTAGGTCTGTCTATTCTTAACGCCTCTTCTATTTGTATAGGTAAATTTGATGCCTGCAAATAATCTAATATTGAAATTCTCATTTGTTCATAACTCTTACATTTTAACAAGAAATGTTCTATATTATTGTCTTGAAGACATTCCTGCCCAGTAAGGTTCTGTTATTCTGAAATAGCCAGTTCCCAGCTGTAGTCTGAGAAGTTTCGTATTACTGGGAATTTTCAATTCCCTAGATATCTGATATTTTCTTGTTGGAGCCTTAAACGTCTTATATGCATGTCTTCCTTTCAGATATTTATCCCACTCTACTTTCCATTCATCTGATATTAATTCTTTAATTAAGCTCTTAATCTCTGATTTACTCATCCCTACATTTATTAGATTTTTATCAGATCTATCTTTCTTGGCTTCTTTATCTGCCTTTTCGTTTCCCTCTATACTTCTTCTTCTTCTTCTGCGTTCGTCCTAAAAAGGACGTTTGTTACGCTGTGTCGCCGTTTACAGCAAAGCTGCGATATCTGTACCTTTCGGCCCGACAAATTCGTTTTCAGCATGGCATTTTTGGGACCGGGTTAGCCTTACCTCTTCGATCCCTACTCTCTCAGCCAGACTGCAGTGATGCAGCCTGTTTCCAGGACCACCACTTGGAGGTGGAGTAGGGTCTTGGTCAGCTCTGGTTCGCTGACCCTGACGCAAGCAGTCAGGCTATGGGTCGCTTACTGCATTCCTCATTTTTGATGCGTCTTCGGTCCCTCTATACCAACATGGAAGGTATCGAAGCGATTAAGACTGAACATCCTTGTCGTAATTTTTATCTGAGAGGGTGCTGATGAATATTGGTCCCTTTAGAGTGTAAAGTGATATTGAAGGCTCTGTGAGAATAAGGATTTAGGAGAGTGAGGTAGTAGATTCACAGGCGCTGGGAAGAGCGAGGACAGTCTCTTATTACGACAATATCTGTTTCTCACAGACTATTCCTATCTCTCTTCTGAACAAACAATTGTTTGTCAGTTCCAGTCGCTCAGACGCACTCACCGATTTGGTGATTCTGTCGCTCAACGTACATGAATACAGCCTACACAAATGGAAATGTTTGGAGTTTTAGGCCAACCGACAACCAACACAAATAAAGATTAATACCTTTATTATCATAAAGGAGTCACAAATAATTGTACATTTACAGTCAAAAATCAAAGGTTACAGAATACAAATATAACAAGGGAAGAGAGTTTTTTTTTAGGAGAAATATCCCATCCACCGTTTCCCGTTTATATTTACTAACAGACAAGACCCGGTCCCAAAGACAAGAAAAAAAGGGGGGGGGGGTGATCAGAGATAGTCAATTTAACCCACTGGTAAATTTATTACTCTGAGGCAAGGGGTTACAGTAAAAGGGGGGGGGGGGGGGGGGTGTAGAGGAAAAGCTAGGGTTCTCAATTGTCTCCCTTTAAATCAACAAATTTTACGGGAGGGGGAATGAACACAGTTACCCAATCCCGCTAGGAGAGATCCCGTACAAGGAATATAATGCACCTTAATACTAGGTCGAACTAATTAAAAGGGTAAAGAAAAGATAAATCTCCTTTCATTCAAAAAAACACACTAGGGCTGGCCATCCCCACAAACACACACACGCAGACTTACCGAAAGGTGAATTCTGGCACTTCATAGGAAATACATCACAAAACAGCACTAAACCTTGGCTTAGGTAAAAGTATTTTCTTCCGTGTACAGCCCCAGATTAGCGGGTTGTTGAAGTTAACACAGTGTCCCGAAATCGCTGGACGTTGAAGTTTAACGGTACTGTTTGTTTATTAGATAAAGTTCCTAAAGAAAGGCACAGGCACTTGGCTAGGCGTGAAGTATGGTGTGGTTCCTAAAATTGGCACAGCTGGAGGAGATAACTTTTCTTTTTCCGTAATGTCACAAGTTAAGAAAAACACTGAGGTAAGTTCTTCTTCGGGGGGGGGGGAGGGGGGGAGGGGGTAAAATCCACTGAATATACGTGACAGACAGTGTTCAGGTAGATCGATGTTTTTTCTTCACAAATAGGGCAGTGAATAAAATATGTTCTGCTTCCAGTTTTTCTTTAAGGACTCTATATGAACTAGTATTTTCGAAGTGTTTTCTTGTGTGGCTTTATTCTCAGTTAAATTCAGAGGAGCGGGGCCCATTACAGGTCGCCACAAGTTTAGCTTTAAAAAAAGTTCATATGTAACTGGAGTTATCGAATTGAGTTGGCAGAACTCTGTATATAATTAATAATTGCTGGGATGCAGGTTGAATGATCGTTCTGAATGAAAGATAATCAAAACAAGAAATGCACTACAAATTATATTATAATCTGACACGCGATAAATTACAGTTAGCCTATTTACTTATTAGCGTCGTCAATTAACAAATCGGGAAAACTTCCCGTGAGTTAAAAATAATTAAAGCACATCTATCTATCTGCAAAATTAATTTACGCGTCAATTGTATTAGGAAATACTTTTAGCTGTAACATTAGTTTGCACTAGAACTTTGAAAAAGGGTTTTTTTAATAAGGTTAAATTTACACCACAATCCATTGAATAAATTGAAATAACTATACCACTAATCACTCGAAGCTAATGTATAAATTACCGTCTGCGCAGAAAGAATACACTCCAATAGTCACGAAGGTAGGTGGAATCAAGCAGTAATCCAACTATGCTAGTGAAACTAGGATTCTGTCAGAGCGAACGATAAAATGCAGTTTTTCGGAGTTCTCTATTTATACTTCTCGAATGTAACTTGAATAGGGCGTGTTAGGTTTTCGCACCTTTCTTGAAGTTGAGCAGAATCCGAGGTACCTCGCCGTTGTGTTAACCGCTGCGATTCCTTCGTTTTCCCCGGTCTACCGATTTTCTTCCGTCTCAGGCTTGCTCGCATGAGGGTGCGAAAAGTTTCTCGAGAAGCTAACTCCGTGAGCTGAAAGTTCCCTGATTCTTTAGATCGTGTACCGCTGCGATTGAATTCTGAGATCAGTCTGTCTTTGATGGTGCCACTGTTCTGAGAGCTTTGGCAACTCCCACCAGGCGGGGTGACAGCCAGGTAAGAAAATGATCTGCTGTTAATTGCTCTAGAAACAGGAGTGAGTCTGTGGCCCGTCCTCTTTTGGGCCGGCGTTAAGGAAAAGATTGCTATAAATCGTTCTCAGAGATGGTTGTGGGCGTGATTTTAATCTCCCATCAAAGGCCATGCGATCTCAAAGTTCACAGAAGATAGCAGGCTACATATTAATGATCCAGCGTGTAAAATTCTCGTGGAAATGCTGCATGCGGGTTACAGTTACAACAGATGATCAGGGGTTCTAAAGTTATGAGAGGCCAATATTCTGTTATCATCCATCGAGTCAGGGAAATTCATTTGTCATACTTAGACGTACGTCACAATCGTCCCCACTTTTGAGACATGGAAACTCGTTTTCATGTTTCATTTATGACAATGAATCTGCCCTGATCGGTAGCTTTAGGATGATTGGCATCGTCGATTTTCTCCTCTTCCTCCGTGGTCCAGTTTCTACTCAAGAAGTCAGCTCCGACATTCTGTTTTCCTGGAATATATTCCACTTTGAAGGAATAAACACTCAATAGCAAGGCCCAACGCATTATCCTTGCGTTGAATTCCTTATTGGCACCCAGGAAAGCTAGTGGAGCATGGTCTGTTTGCACCGTGAAAGAAGTACCATACAGAAACTCATGATGGCGTCTGATGCCATGAATCAGAGCGAGACATTCTCTTTCAACGACACTGTAGTTGCGTTCCGCTTTATTCAGTTTCCGACTGCCGTAAGCTACTGGGAATAGCATGTTCGGGTCACTGTCCTCGGCTTGCAGCAATGTTGACCCGATGCCCTGACCTGACGCATCAACTCTCAGTATGAAAGGTTTCTTAAGGTCAGGTAACCTTAGGATGGGGTATGCCGACAACTGTCCTTTCAAAGTGCTGTATGCATGTTCGCACTTTTGATTCCACATGACCTTATCAGGACAACCTTTCTTGGTGAGGTCAGTCAGAGGTGCTGTCAGTCCGTTGAAGTTCATCGCACGACCCGCTAATACTGAGGGAAATCTGGTTATTTTTATGTCTAACCTGACATTGATTTTACGTGAGTATCCCTTTATTTCTTGTACAGCGACAGGTGTCCCTCGCCATTCAGGCAAATACTCGCCGATTTCGGAGGTACCCATTGCAGCTGGGTCGGCTCAGGAGCCGCCAGTCCCTGGTCGACGACACTCCTTCAAATGTTCTCGCCAGGTCTCGAGTTAATCCAGTCCAAATCCCGGTCGACGAAAAATCCTCAAATGCCGTCGCCCGGGTTTGATCCTGTATCACCCGGTCGCCAGAGCGGTGTTGTAACCACTACGCTAGCGCGGCTCCCGTTCTGGATGTATTTCTGATAGTAAGCGCATAGTGATAAGAATGACCTGATGTCTTTCTTTGTTCGGGGTCTTTTTGCTGCCACTATTTTCTCCACGTTCTTCTTAATAGGCCAACTACAGCCGTGAGAAATAGTGTGCCCCAGGAAGTCCAGCTTTTCAAATGCGATGAGACATTTGCTAGGTCTGGCTGTGAGACCAGTTTCCTGTAGTCTCCTAAGGAGCATAGCGACTGTAGCAATATGTTCTTCGTAGGATTCCGATGCAATTAAGATGTTGTCCATGAAATTATGGATGTGGGGACTTTGCAAGGGTTCTAAAAGCTTTCTCATCATCCTGGTAAACACTCCTGGTGCGTTATGCAGTCCGAACGGCATCACATTAAATGTGTAATGTCCTTCACTAGTGCTGAAAGCTAGCAAAGGTTTAACTTCCTCCTTGACTGGTATTTGATAATAACCTTTACTGAGGTCAATCTTGGAGAAAATTGTTGCCTTGCTGAGCTTGGTGAACAACTCAGAAGCAGTTTGGAGCGGTTCAGGCTGGAATTCCGTTACAGCGTTTAGCAACCGGTAATCAATACACAGCCGAACTTCCTTATTGGGCTTCTGCAACAGCACTACACTCGAACTGTAAGGAGATGTAGACTCGCTGATAATTCCTGCCTGACGCAGCTTGTCTATTTCTCCGCGAAGTGCATCAGCTTTGGCGTACGGAATGGGGTATACTCTGGTTCGAACAGGGGTCTCGTTTGTTAATTTCATGTCAAATTCGATGAGATTTGTTCGACCAGGTACATCCGTTAAGACTGCACTGTACTGCTGTAGTAGCGCCCTGGTTTCTGTTTGTTGTTCTGGTGAGAGATTGTCGCCGAACTTGACATCTTTAAAGGATTCTGTGGGTTGCAATGGGTACTCCATGCAACCATCATCATCTTCCTCGTCTTCCGTTGCTATGGCGACAGCCAGGAGATGCTCGGAGGATGGCACTGGTCTTTCCAGATATTTCTTGAGCAGATTTATATGGAAGACCTTCTCCTTTCCTTTAATGGAGATCTTGTAATTAGTACGTGAGATCTTTTTAAGGACGGTAAACGGCCCTTGCCATCCGATGCGAAGTTTATTGCTTCCGGTTGGGAGTAGCAACAAAACTTTCTCCCCTGGTTGGAGCTCTCTCTCTTTTGCAGCTTTGTTGTATCTTTTAGCATGTTTAGCGCGGGCTTTCGTAAGGTTGGTTGTAGCTAGATCCCATCCTAGCTTTAGCCTTTCCTTGAGCTCAGATACATACTTGCTTGCAGAGACGACTGTCTCGTCAGCCTTTTGGTCTGTCAGGGACCGAAGTAAGGCTTCTAATGGCCCCTTTATAGGTCTGCCAAATAAAAGTGTAGCAGGCGGGAATCCCGTAGACGCTTGGGGAACCTCTCGGTAGGCGAATAAGGCAGCCGATATGTATAGGTCCCAGTCTTCCGGTTTCTCCTGACCCAGCTTACGTAACATGGTGGTGAGGCTGCCATTAAAACGTTCCACGAGCCCATTTCCGGCCGGATGGTAGGGACTTGTGTGGATATGTTTGGCCCTCAAGATCTTAAAGATCTCCTCCATTAACAGGCTACGGAATTGGGATCCATTGTCCGTCAAAACTTGTTGAGGGAATCCCAACCGTGTAAAGATTTGCACGAGGGCTTCTGCAACATGCTTGGAATCTATGCATGTTAGCGGTACAGCTTCGGCCCACATTGTGCAAGTGTCGACTAAAGTAAGGATGAACCTGTGCTTTCTTTTGGTCCTTTCCAGGGGTCCAATGATGTCGACAGCAACCCGTTCAAATGGAGTCCCTACTATTGGCATTTGCCCCATGGGTACTGGGGGTGTCAAGTGCTTGGGTGCTACCCGTTGGCACTGGGCGCAGGATTTCACATACCTGATAATGTCAGAGTTCATTCCTGGCCACCAATAGTGGGTTTTTATTCGCTGAATAGTGGCGTTTTGTCCCATATGTCCGCTAAAGGGAAGAGAGTGCCCCATCTCTAAGATCTGGCTTCGGTACTGCGTCGGTACTAGGAGCTGGTTATTCCCCGTGTCCGGGTTGCCCGTTCTACGATACAATACGCCATCCTTAGAAAAGATGTCTCCGTTGTGTCTGGGGTCCTTAGCCATGGGCAGTTTTTTAAAGCAGAGCTCTAGAGTAGGGTCCTTTTGTTGCGCCTCCTTCAGTTCGTTCGGCAACAAATTTGGCGCAGGCTCCCTCTCCTTCTTGGCTTGCCCTCTTGTGGTTACCGCTGCCACAATCGGCTCCTTTGGTCTCCCAATAAACACATATCTACATCCCAGGATAACTGGGTAGATAGGATCATCCATAATGGCCGCTTTTATAACTCCTCTGACAAAGTCAGAGTGTATTTCTACCAGTGCGATAGGAAGCGTCCTGGGTGCATCACTCCTGAAAACTCCACTAAGTTTGACGGTTTCCTCTGTCTCCTGACCTGGTTTGACTAGGTGTCTAGCAACAATACAACTAAAGCTTAGTCCAGTGTCAAAGAGACAAGTAGTTGAGGTACCATTCAAAATTACAGTTCCTCGAGTTGAGGGTCGGTCCCCCTCAGGTTGAGAATCACTGACATTGACTCTACCTCTCGAGGCTGTATGCAAACATCCAACGCGGTTTGGACCGGTTTGTTTGCCCTGATCAGACGTTCCTGGTGTAGGGGTCTTCCCTTTTCCTTGACCTTGGTGGCCGCGCTGCCACGTAGGCTTGGTGGGTTGATCAGAATTGTTGTGGGGGGGGGTATCGGGTTTTGTAGAATTTCGATTTTTCCTGGGGAGGTCTCTGGGTATTATTTTCTCGTTGGTTATAATTCTGAGAGGAATTAGAGGAATAGGATGACTGCTCTAGATTTTGTTTACGAGATGGCTCATCTGTGGGTTTACGTTTAGTGCTGGGAAGTTCGGCCATTGCATTGGTATAGCGTTCGGCCTTATTGAGTATGTCCTCAAGCCTGACTGCGCCCTGTTCAGCCAAAAATCTACGGGTTTCGTTTGACAAAGTTGCCTTTATCTGTTCCACAAGAACAAGTTCAAGTAGTCCCTCATATGTAAGAGGTAGGTCAGATAATTCAATGCACTTTGTCAAATAGCCCGTGAGACGTGAAGAGAATTGGGGGAATGTTTCCGTGCTCTCTTTTCGGCTGTTTCTGAACATTTGCAGAAATTTTCGGGCGGTCATTTCGAACCGCTCTAGCAAGGCCTTCTTAAGCATGTCGTAATCATGTTGGTTCGGTCCCAGCTTTGTGTATACGTCATAAGCATTCGCTTTTAGTGACGTTGAGAGTTTAAGTGCCCAGCGGAAACTCTCTAACCCATACAGATTTGCGAGCCTTTCGAATTTTTCTAGGTAGCTGTCAATTTTTTCGTTAGGGCTAGGAAAAGACTCTAAAGCAAAAGACATCGCAGTTAATTGGGCAGACTGAGTGCTGGAGAGATCCATTGTTTGAGACTGGGGCGAAGACGGCTCTCCATTATTTGAAGTAGAGGCACTCCGACTCTCTAAAGCCTTGAGCGCTAATTCATGCTGTCTTTCCTTGTCTCTCTCTTCGCGTTGTCTCTCCTTCTCTCTTTCCCTGCGGGCGTCCATCTCTGCCTCAATTTTCTTCTGCTCCAATTGACGATCGTCCGCTTCTTTCTTCCTAGCTTCTGCCCTCTCTTCCTCCGCGTCATACCTTTGCAGTTCCTGGTTGATAAACAGATTCGCAGCTTCTGTGTCTAGTCCTGAGTCCTTGGCCTCTTGCCTCAAAAGGGATCTTATCCTAATTCTCTCTGCCATTGTCAAAGAACTGGATGCTTCTAAGACTAGAGAATAGTAAGATGGAACAAGAAGGGGAAAAAACTCAAAGCCGCTACGAGAAAAACCAAAGTAAAAAAAAAATTTACTTAATGACCTCGTGTGTTAACTTATCGCCGCTATTATTGTCACTTAAGACTCGTAACGCAAGCAACTATGCCAATTAAATTGGTAAGTTACACTAGAAAAGAATCTACTCTTACTAACAGTAGAGAAAGATTTATATTAAAACAATTTAAAAGGAAACAAAAAAATTTTCCCAGAAAATGTTAATTCTCTAACAACAAACTCCGTCCCTGAAGACAATTTTGAGATGAGACGTAGTTAACTTAATTTTAAAAAATCAGAACAATCCGTCTTTAGCTTAGCTCAACTCAAACGCTTCATAACCTTTAGTGATTGTAAAACAATCACGCAGTCCCAGCAATTATATAACCAAAAATTTTTATAATTCCCTCTGCCAGAGAATACAAAGGTGACAAATCTTTTATTATCACTAACTGCCTGTTCCTGTGGAAAAACAAACCTGTCTTAATTATTGTGTGGTTGGCCCAAATACTGAACGGCTTGGTCTAGGGGAAGTAATACTTTTAAAGATTATACCCTACTTCACAAAGACAATCAACCACACTCTATTTTAACTAGGTTCAGAATCTCGAACGAGCTAACCATATATTGTCGTAATTTTTATCTGAGAGGGTGCTGATGAATATTGGTCCCTTTAGAGTGTAAAGTGATATTGAAGGCTCTGTGAGAATAAGGATTTAGGAGAGTGAGGTAGTGGATTCACAGGCGCTGGGAAGAGCGAGGACAGTCTCTTATTACGACAATATCTGTTTCTCACAGACTATTCCTATCTCTCTTCTGAACAAACAATTGTTTGTCAGTTCCAGTCGCTCAGACGCACTCACCGATTTGGTGATTCTGTCGCTCAACGTACATGAATACAGCCTACACAAATGGAAATGTTTGGAGTTTTAGGCCAACCGACAACCAACACAAATAAAGATTAATACCTTTATTATCATAAAGGAGTCACAAATAATTGTACATTTACAGTCAAAAATCAAAGGTTACAGAATACAAATATAACAAGGGAAGAGGGGTTTTTTTTTGAGGAGAAATATCCCATCCACCGTTTCCCGTTTATATTTACTAACAGACAAGACCCGGCCCCAAAAACCAGAAGGGGGGGGGGGGGGAGGTGATCAGAGATAGTCAATTTAACCCACTGGTAAATTTATTACTCTGAGGCAAGGGGTTACAGTAAAAGGAGGGGGGGGGGGTGGTGTGTAGAGGAAAAGCTAGGGTTCTCAATTGTCTCCCTTTAAATCAACAAATTTTACGGGAGGGGGAATGAACACAGTTACCCAATCCCGCTAGGAGAGATCCCGTACAAGGAATATAATGCACCTTAATACTAGGTCGAACTAATTAAAAGGGTAAAGAAAAGATAAATCTCCTTTCATTAAAAAAAAACACACTAGGGCTGGCCATCCCCACAAACACACACGCAGACTTACCGAAAGGTGATTCTGGCACTTCATAGGAAAGACATCACAAAAACAGCACTAAACCTTGGCGTAGGTAAAAGTATTTTTCGTCCGTGGACAGCCCCTACTTTGGGGTTTGTCGAAGTTAACACAGTGTCCCGAAATCTCTGGACGTTGAAGTTTAACGGTACTGTTTGTTTATTAGATAAAGTTCCTAAAGAAAGGCACAGGCACTTGGCTAGGCGTGAGGTATGGTGTGGTTCCTAAAATTGGCACAGCTGGAGGAGATAACTTTTCTTTTTCCGTAATGTCACAAGTTAAGAAAAAACACTGAGGTAAGTTCTTCTTCGGGGGGGGGGGGGGGGGGGGGGGGGGGGGAAGGGGGGGAGGGGGTAAAATCCACTGAATATACGTAACAGACAGTGTTCAGGTAGATCGATGTTTTTTCTTCACAAATAGGGCAGTGAATAAAATATGTTCTGCTTCCAGTTTTTCTTTAAGGACTCTATATGAACTAGTATTTTCGAAGTGTTTTCTTGTGTGGCTTTATTCTCAGTTAAATTCAGAGGAGCGGGGCCCATTACAGGTCGCCACAAGTTTAGCTTTAAAAAAAGTTCATATGTAACTGGAGTTATCGAATTGAGTTGGCAGAACTCTGTATATAATTAATAACACTGACAAACAACATTTTTCTTTCTTATATAAGAATAAGTGTTCTTAGGTCAGTTTCTTGCGCTGATTTCAAATCTGAAATCCGTTTATCTCTATCACATCGGGTTCTTAAGATATTTGTAAATAAATATATTTTTGAGAAACCGTTATTTGCTCCGTTTCATTTTTACTATATAACTTATTAAAAATTAATAAAATGCAAAATAATTCTACTTTTTATACTGCTAAAAGATACATGACATATGTTACGCTATTTTTCAAATAGTTACTGTATTTTGAAATAATTCTGAGCGAAATATGGCTTTTAGAAGTTGTAGAAATTCGGCTGATCTGTTCTGTTACGTGTGCGGATATTTTACCGATCGTGTTCACCAGAAAAACTTTACACCATTACAAAAGAAAGCATACGAACTTTATTTCGATTCGAAAGTTGATGACGCAAATAAATCTTGGAAGCCAAATGCAGTTTGTTCGATTTGTGCAAATACATTGGCAGGTTGGTTACGAAAATCGCCGAAGCATAATTTGATGCATTTTGGAGTGCCAGTAATATGGCGTGAACCGACAAATCACGCTACTGATTGTTACTTCTGCTTGACAAATATCCATAGTTTCACTTTTAAAACTAGAAAGTCTGTGGTTTATCAAAATATTGAATCGGTTTCGAAACCATTGCCTCATGATCCAATCACGTGTCCGATCCCAGTTCCACCAGAACAATATCCGTTGGACATGAATGAACCATCAGAAAGTGATAGTTTACCTGCTTTAGAAACTAATTCTGACTCGGATTATATACCGGTGAATGATGGTGTTCACTTAATTAACCATTCAGAACTTTCAGATCTAATACGTGATCTCGCTCTTACCAAAGGACAAGCGGAATTACTCGGTTCGCGACTCAAAGAATGGAATCTTTTAGCGCCCAATACTCCGATATCTAAATTTCGTCATAGACACAGAGAACTTGTTCAATACTTTGAGATGGATGATGACATTTGCTATTGCAAAGATGTAAATGGTCTAATGGTGCACCTCAGTCATTAGCACATAGTCAACGAATGGCGACTTTTCATCGACTCTTCCAAGACTAGTCTAAAAGCCGTGTTATTGCATAACGGAAATTTATTTTCATCAATTCCAGTCGCCTACTCTGTTCATATGAAAGAAACTTATGACAATATGGCTATACTTTTGGCAAAAATAAAGTACAATGACTGCCAATGGCGGATTTGTGGAGACCTAAAGGTCATTGCAATTCTCACGGGCATGCAGACTGGGTATACTAAATTTTGTTGCTTCCTATGTGAATGGGACAGCCGCAACAGACAGGAACATTATGCAAGAAAGGGGTGGCCTGTCAGGGATCGTATGCAGCTCGGGCATAAAAATGTAATACACGAGCCATTAGTTAACAAAGACAGCATCATTTTACCACCGTTACATATAAAGTTGGGGCTCATGAAGAATTTCGTAAAAGCGTTAGATAAAACTAGCAAAGCTTTCACTTATCTTCGAGAAAAGTTTCCGCAAGTTAGCGATGCAAAGATAAAGGAAGGTATCTTTGTAGGACCTCAGCTTAGGAAAGTTATTGCAGACAAACAATTCTCGATAACTTGTTACATGGTAGTGAACTTCGCGCATGGATGGCATTCAAATCGATCGTCGATAACTTTCTGGGAAATCACAAATCTGTCGACTATGTGCATATTGTTAAGCAGTAGACAGATGCATACAGAATTATGGGCTGTAACATGTCCCTCAAAATCCATTTGCTCGATTCACATCTTGACTTTTTCCCTGACAACCTTGGCGAAATCAGCGATGAACATGGAGAACGATTCCATCAAGATATCGCCGTAATGGAGTCACGCTATCAAGGACGGTGGAGTGTGACCATGCTTGCCGATTATTGTTGGATGCTTCATCGCGATGTACCACATGCCATTCACCGACGAAAGTCGACTGCAAAGAAATTCAAGCCTACATAACTGTACGAATGATGTTGTAATACGGTATGCATTGTTAAAAAACTTCAATTGCGTATTTCTAGAGATCCCGACCTGATAGAGAAAAACGGTTTGCAGATTTAAAAACAGCGCATTAAAATTGACCAGAAAAACATAGAAACGTTAGAGAAAGAAAAAAAAAATTTTTTTTGGTTAGCCAGTGTAATTGCTGGGATGCAGGTTGAATGATCGTTCTGAATGAAAGATAATCAAAACAAGAAATGCACTACAAATTATATTATAATCTGACACGCGATAAATTACAGTTAGCCTATTTACTTATTAGCGTCGTCAATTAACAAATCGGGAAAACTTCCCGTGAGTTAAAAATAATTAAAGCACATCTATCTATCTGCAAAATTAATTTACGCGTCAATTGTATTAGGAAATACTTTTAGCTGTAACATTAGTTTGCACTAGAACTTTGAAAATGGGTTTATTTAATAAGGTTAAATTTACACCACAATCCATTGAATAAATTGAAATAACTAGACCACTAATCACTCGAAGCTAATGTATAAATTACCGTCTGCGCAGAAAGAATACACTCCAATAGTCACGAAGGTAGGTGGAATCAAGCAGTAATCCGACTATGCTAGTGAAACTAGGATTCTGTCAGAGCGAACGATAAAATGCAGTTTTTCGGAGTTCTCTATTTATACTTCTCGAATGTAACTTGAATAGGGCGTGTTAGGTTTTCGCACCTTTCTTGAAGTTGAGCAGAATCCGAGGTACCTCGCCGTTGTGTTAACCGCTGCGATTCCTTCGTTTTCCCCGGTCTACCGATTTTCTTCCGTCTCAGGCTTGCTCGCATGAGGGTGCGAAAAGTTTCTCGAGAAGCTAACTCCGTGAGCTGAAAGTTCCCTGATTCTTTAGATCGTGTACCGCTGCGATTGAATTCTGAGATCAGTCTGTCTTTGATGGTGCCACTGTTCTGAGAGCTTTGGCAACTCCCACCAGGCGGGGTGACAGCCAGGTACGAAAATGATCTGCTGTTAATTGCTCTACAAACAGGAGTGAGTCTGTGGCCCGTCCTCTTTTGGGCCGGCGTTAAGGAAAAGATTGCTATAAATCGTTCTCAGAGATGGTTGTGGGCGTGATTTTAATCTCCCATCAAAGGCCTTGCGATCTCAAAGTTCACAGAAGATAGCAGGCTACATATTAATGATCCAGCGTGTAAAATTCTCGTGGAAATTCTGCATGCGGGTTACAGTTACAACAGATGATCAGGGGTTCTAAAGTTATGAGAGGCCAATATTCTGTTATCATCCATCGAGTCAGGGAAATTCATTTGTCATACTTAGACGTACGTCACAATCCTCAGGAATATAAGTATGTAGTAGCCATAAATATCTCCTCTGCTATATCAGATCTACTACATTCTCGTAAGTTTCTAAGTGCTTGAATTGTTGAAAGAGAGTCAGTTAAAATTGTTAGTTTCTTGGGAGGGTTATTAGAGAATATTTCCAGTGCTTTTAGTATTTCCACCATCTCTGCTGTGAAAATGGATGTATTTTCCGTGATACTATACTCTTTTGCCATTTTCTATATTGGACTATATATTCCTATCCCCAATTTGCCATCATCTCACTTGGACCCATCTGTGTATATAGTAATGCTTTCCTTTGATAGTTGTATATATTTATTAACTATGTTTTAAATATTTTCTTTATTATTTGCTTTCCTAAATATATGCTCGTATATATATATATATATATTCTTCATTACTGTATTGGTGTAGAAACATGGACAATGTTTGGGCAAATAGAGAAAAGAATTGAGGTCTTTGAGATGTGGGTATATGATACAGAAGAATGGGGCACAGATCTGAAGATAATTTAGATGTTTATAAGAACATAAGAAATGAATCAAACAGAATAATACTTAAGGCAAAAGAAAATCATTGGAGAAATTTCTGCCAAACACTGAACCCTACAAATAACTCTACAACATATGTGTGGAATACGTTAAAAGCCATTAAAGGCAGAACTAAACATATGATAATACCTCATATAAAAAGACCTGAAAGGGCAGAGACTGACTGGCAGAAAGCAGAGGTGCTGGCCAGGTACTCATGTGACCGTGTGGCCAGAAAGGTGTAATTTTAGACGGCGTAATTAATTAGTCTATCTTGTCTACGGTGAGTATTTGTGCTCATGATGGCATTCTCACACGGGAATGGGCGATTTAAACGAAACACACCTTTGCCATCCGTGAAGAAGACAGACGTGTGAGACATGGGAGACAGCGCTCGGTTGTTAGACACCTCGGCGCTGTCTGACACCAGAAGAAAACACCTTTTTGAGCACGAAACCGTAAGAAGTGTGAGTAGGGCAACGAATATCGTGGGAATGTAACCACCAGTGGGCGGAACTTCAATTGTGGACGTCTAGGAAGATAATCTTTACTAAGATGTGATCTCATGTCATCCAAACTGAACATAGGACTCCTGATTTGCTCCCTAGAGGGATGGGCGGAGCTTAGCGTGACATTTTGACGTGGCTATCATGTGGTACAGAAGAGGATTGGTAGATTTAAACTGAAACAGCGAGAGAGTCGAGTCAGAGTTGAAAGGAAGCCAGATCGTCTTCCATGTGCGGTATGCATCCTCGATACGATGCACCAGTGAGATAGAGGATTTGATACGCATATGTTGCGTCTGTGCTAAGAGAACTCACGACATAGAGGTATGCTTGCATATAAGTACATTTTATAATACTTAATATAAAGTAATATTAGACGTTTCAGGTTTAGAGGTTGAAGCTTTGTAGCGTTTGTCTATCTATAGTTTTGTGACAGCGCCATATTGTCACTACCATAGTCTCCGTGGTTTAGTGCCTTGTTACCACATTATCTTCAAGAAGAAGATTTATTACTAGACCACAATAAAGCATAAAAATTAGTTGTGATGTATATTTGTGTTTTTGCTCTAGAAATAGTGGTGGTGTATATTTGTGTTTTCGCTCCTTTAAGAGCAATAATCGCGTGTGTTATTTAAGTGGCACAATCAATACTCGCAGCGGACTAAGTTGAGCGATTAGCCCTAGGGCCTATATAAGAAGTGCCTAGCCGGCGAACGAGTCTCTCTCGTTGCCAGTCACCCCAAAGAAACCAGAAAACAAGAGTCGATCTACAGTATAGATGCCTTGAACACATTAGCAATCGAGTACTGGCTGGGTGGTTGGTTTTGTTCGCTTTGTTTTATTTGTTTAATGTTTGCTTCGTGTGCTTAATGTCACTGACAGGGTTGTAGAAATAAATACAGCCCCTGCCTTAAGAATCAGAGTTTTATTGTTGAATCGGGTCGGTTGCGAGTGTGCAAGAGAGTGATCAAATATCACAACATCATTATCATCATCTCGCCCACCCTATCACAATTGGCGTCGTCGACAGGATAGGCAGACAGTGACACCGAGCAAACAGCAAACGAGCTAATATTGTATTGTAAACACCCAGCAGTGCATTCTTGCAGCAAGATGGATAAATGCGCCTGTGAAGGTAGTGTACGTGAAGGCGCCAGAGGTAAGGCGATTTGGTGGAAAGGCAAGTCCCACTTGGCAAGAGTTTGTGGAAGATGTAGAGGCCGTGTGGAAGGTGGCGCTTTTTTCTGCAGACGACAAGGTAGACGTGATCTGGAATAATGTCACACCAATGGTCTCTAGGGAATTACGGATACGTGGTGGAGCCAAGGCCAGCCCTGAGAAGTTACTGGAAATAGTGGAAGAAGCCTACAGCGAGCGACCACTAGTCAATGAGATGACTAGGAATTTCCAGGCCGTGAGTCAGGAGCCTAGGGAATGTGCTGTTTTTTGTGAAGTCAAAAAGCCAAAGACACTAGTGCAGATAGCAAGTGCAGAAGCTCAGAATGAAGAGGAGGCACTCAAAGCAGAAGTATCTCTCTTAAAGTCCCAGCTAGCACAGCTATCACAGACAAGTTCGCCAGCACAAGAGGAGGTGCAGAGAAAGAAAGCACCATGCCAACCGCGGAAACAGCCAGAGCACGACGAGGGGGTGCGTGAGCAGGAACCCCAACTAGACCTTTTGTATGTGAGAGTCAGGCTGTTGTCAACGAAAGATGTGAGCTGACAGTACCCACAAACGCAGTTGCACCGACAAGGCGAAAAGGGGTTTGCAAGTGGTATAGTTTCCACAGGGGGTGGGGGTTTATTACGCCAGATTATGGAGGTATTGATGTATTCGTACATCAGACCAAGATCTTCAGAAAGGGATTCAGGAGTCTGGCAAGGAATGAACGAGTAGCATTTGACAGCAAACCATCTGTCCAGGGCATGGAAGCAGTCTTTGTATGCGGCGTTGATGGTCAGGAATGTAAGGGCAGCAGGAGGCGACCCATGGCACAGAGGAAGCCTAGAAAGATAAGATGCTACAATTGTGGAGACCTTTCAGACCACATGGCAGCCAAGTGCCCTCAAGGCCCGCTTCCGAAGAGATGTTTTCAATGCAAGTCTACTGAACATTTGATATCCGTCTGTCCCTCAAGGAGCTCTTTCCCGAAGCGTATTGCCACAACTAGGTTGCCTTTAGGGTGCAAGTCAAGAGATGGCCGTGACAACTGTCACCCTAAGGGCGCCGAGAAAATTGGTCGTCGTCTAGGGGAGGAAACCCGTCCTAAGCAGATAGGAGGGAGTGCACATCAAGGTTCATAAGAGGAAACTCATCTGGGGCAGAGTGTGGGGAATGCAGGCCACCGTCAATACAAAACGAGTGTAGAGCACGTCGGGAGCAATCACCCTACAGGGTCGACAGCTGCATGCACTGACAGGCAGATGTCACGGGCAGGCAGCGACGCGGCACAGATGGGCGAGTCTTCTAGACCACAGCGGCTGCCAGCCCGACAACGTACAACTGGTGACATGACGACCAAGAGTTGTACGTATTACAGAAGCGCAGCCCAAAGCATCGCCGCTCAGAAAGAGTCATGCGCAGCACCAACGATCTGAGAGATTTCGACTGAAGCGCCAGAGGTAGTGGTGTTGTCGGGACGACAACAAAATCAGGCGGGGAATATGTGACAGCGCCATATTGTCACTACCATAGTCTCCGTGGTTTAGTGCCTTGTTACCACATTTTCTTCAAGAAGAAGATTTATTACTAGACCACAATAAAGCCTAAAAATTAGTTGTGGTGTATATTTGTGTTTTTGCTCTAGAAATAGTGGTGGTGTATATTTGTGTTTTCGCTCCTTTAAGAGCAATAATCGCGTGTGTTATTTAAGTGGCACAATCAATAGGCGCAGCGGACTAAGTTGAGCGATTAGCCCTAGGGCCTATATAAGAAGTGCCTAGCCGGCGAACGAGTCTCAACCATCAAGCGATACAACCGTACTATAACCAGCGTCCTTTTCAGGACGTACACAGCGATCGCAATAGTCAAAATGGGCCGAAAGAAACCTCACGCTAAAAAGAGGAAGATTTATACCAGCCCACCAGCGCAGAACAGCCAGGGGAATAACACCATCAACAAAGAAAGACAGCCAGAGAGCACAACTGCCCCAATTACTCGTGCGGGGACCGAAATTTCTCCAACTCTTGATACGATGACGGAGCTAGCTGCGACGTGTATCGACCCGGTTGAGAGCCCGAATGACCAGACTCCTTGCGAGGAAGAGCAGAAAGCAGATGCAAGCAGTTCTGAACTTGACGATGAAGACCCAGAATATGACTACATGGTGAGCACATTAGAGCAGATAGGACAGATGTCAGAAGAAGAAGACCAGATGAAAGCGTTAGAACCGATAAAACAGATGTTGGAAAGAAGAAAAAGAAGACAGGAGACTAAAACCCAGGGACCACCACCACAGGTACCCAAATCGCCAACTGAAGCCCTGTCTACCACAGAGAAGCTGCACAAAACACCGTTAACACCACCAAACGATGCCGAGATGAAAGAAGCACTATTTGAGGCGGCTCCAGTGTCAAACATCGAGATACACCGGAATCCTACAAAGAACAGCCAAGTCCTCCGAGGTAAACAAGAGAAGCAAAATCTCGATCAGACAGAAGAGGACAGGGCACCGAGCCCGAAGACAAATACTCAACCAGTGGTAGCAGATGGGAGAGGCCGCCCAGGCGAAAGCATTAACAAAGAACAGGATCAAGAGCGCAAAATAAAAATTACGCAGTTGTCCGAAGGAGAAGCCACACTCAGAGCACTCCCGGACGACAAAGTAATCAATGTCCTGGAGAAAGTAGTAGGCAAAAGAGGCATAATAAGTATCAGAAGGCACCAACAGGGAGTGACACTTGCCCTGAATGATACAGAAAAAACTAAATCGCTGATGACTGCTCTGGCATCCGGGCCTAAAGAATTTCAACTACCACACCGGATCAAAATCCAAGCAGAAATCCACACTGAAACCAAGAGAGTAGTCATCAAAGGGATAGACACCAGCTTGTCAGATACAGAGGCCCTCAGCTACATCCAGGCCGAAAACCCTCGGTACAGATTCACACACGCAGAAAGGCTTAAATCCTGGAACAAAGAAGACACCCGACTGATAATAGTGACTCTACAGGGGAAAACAGTCCCAGAAAACATCACTATCCAGAATAGACCTCGAAGAACACATGCCTTCATCCCGCCAGTGATACAGTGTTCAAAGTGCCAGGGATTTTCTCACACAAGGAACACGTGCAGAAAAGAGACGGTCTGTAGATACTGTGCGGGCAGCCACGAATACAAAGACTGCCCAAAGGCCAAAAAAGACCAAGACTACAAAGCACCAAATAACAATAGAAAATGTACCAACTGCCTCGGAAAGCACGGAGCACGATACCGAGGATGTCCCGAATACCAACAAACAAGGCAAATAATTACAGTTGCCATTGGAAAGGGAGTATCGTACCAAGAGGCAAAAAACACACTGAAGGCAAGTACTCTAGGTGATAGACACCAAGACAGCCTAACGGAACAAGTCAGACGGCTCACGACTGAAGTGAGAGATTTGAAACAACAACTGCGAAAGGAGAGAGAAAACCGCCAGCCACACAAAAACAGAACCTCAACTGACAGATGTGAAGAAATACATGACAGCTCGGAAAGCGCGAAACAACAACAATTCATAAACGACATGAAAATAATAATACACCAAGACATGAAAAGAATTCAGCAAAAGGTAGAAGAAGATGTCAGGAAAACTGATAGAAACTGAAAGATGAAAACGAACAACTACTGAAAAGAATAGAGGCAGAAAGAATGACCATTGAAGAAATTACATCAAACAGAAAAGACACTAAAACGAACGACCAATCAAACGAAGAAGTCATCGAGAAAACGCTAGAAGAGCTACTCCCAACAGTCATAGAAAAAGCGCTTTCCCTGATACAGGAGAAAAGGAAGACACAAGAAACAGAAACGAGGAGGGCAAAAACTCACAAAACCTAACAAGCCAGATAGGAAAACAACAAATGTACACCATGAACACGCCACGACACCCCGAATGGACAAGAGCAAAGAGGTATCCGGACAGGCAGCTAGTGGTCCTTTTTAGGACCAGTCCTTTTCAGGACTATCAACAGGCTAGCACCGAAGAAAAAAAACACACAATATACCCAAATTATAACCAACTTTCAGGTTGAACAGGGTATTACAGCATTATAGTAGACGAAAGCAACAACAACAACAACGAACGAGTCTCTCTCGTTGCCAGTCGTCCCAAAGAAACCAGAAAACAAGAGTCGATCTACAGTATAGATGCCTTGAACACATTAGCAATCGAGTACTGGCTGGGTGTTTGGTTTTGTTCGCTTTGTTTTAATTGTTTAATGTTTGCTTCGTGTGCTTAATGTCACTGACAGGGTTGTAGAAATAAATACAGCCCCTGCCTTAAGAATCAGAGTTTTATTGTTGAATCGGGTCGGTTGCGAGTGTGCAAGAGAGTGATCAAATATCACATCATCATCATCATCATCTCGCCCACCCTATCACACTACCATGGAGTTAGTTCTAAGGAAAATCTAGGACAGGCTGAAGTCAACAGAAGAGCAACACTTCTTAAAAAACTCAGTAAAGAAGTACCTCATAATACTGAAAATTTATCATATTTAAATGCAGATATTACAATGGAAGAAGTTGAAAATACAATAAAGGACAAAACAAATACATCAGCAGGGCATGACATCTTGAGCTATGAAATCTTGAAACACATACCAAAAAGAACCATAGAAATTATAACATCCCTTTTTAACAAAATTTGGAATACAGGAAAAATTCAAAAAACATGGAAAACAGCAGTAATTATTCCAATACTAAAACCAGAAAAAGATGCCCATGATGCCAGTTCATACAGACCAATTTCTTTAACTTCCCACCTAGGTAAAATATTAGAAACCATAGTAAATAAAAGATTAAAGTTTTATTTGGAAAAAAATAATTTATATAGTCAAACTCAGTCAGGATTTAGGAAGAACAGATGCACTATGGATCAGATAATTAAATTGGAACATGAAGTAAAATCAGGGTTTCAAAAGAAAGAAAAAACTGTGGTAGTATTTTTAGATATAGCTAGTGCTTATGATGAATGCTGGAGAGATGGTGCTCTCTTTAGAATGAAAAAGATAGGAGTAACCTGTAAAATATATAATTATTTAGATAATTTTCTGCAAGATAGATATTTCACTGTTTAGGTAAACAATGATAGATCAGAAATGTATGAACAACAAAATGGAATACGCCAAGGATCAGTAATGTCTCCTTCAATTTTTAAAATAATGGTAAATGATGTAGGTGAGGAATTTAAGGATATAACAAATAATTTGTCACAGTTTGCAGATGATGTTGCTATATGGAGAACTGGGAGACATCTACCAAAATTAAATAAGGATCTACAGAAGCAAATAAATAAAGTATGTAAATGGATGACAAAATGGTATTTTCAGCTGAATACAAATAAAACATTGGGAATGATCTTCAGTAAAGGTAGGGTTGTAAAAAATAAAATTATAGACATAAATATCCAAGGGCAAAACATTAATACAGTGCAAACCACTCGATATCTAGGGATGATATTGGACCAACAGCTGAACTGGAATAAACACATAGATAAACTAGTGGAATCTTGCATAGGATTGACTAACTTATTAAGATATTTGAAAGGTAAAGGATGGGGTGCAAGCACTAAGACAATGCTCACTTTTTATAAATCTTTTATTAGAGGAAAAATAGATTATGGAAGTATAATATATGACTCTGCTGCACACAGTGACAAGATTAAATTAGACATAATTCAACATCAGGCTTTATGTACAATAGCAGGTGCAATCAGATCAACATCAATGGGAGCTATAGAGGTGGCTTTAGGAATTCTACCCTTGGAATTACGGAAAAAGGAGTTAAGACTAAAATACATGAACTGAGTTATGTTAGATAAGTTTCACCCTGCATATACAGCTTTTACCAGATGCCAACTAACAACTCAGGCCAATCCAATGAATACCACTACATACCCTACAGGATGGAAGTATGGAGGAAATTGTCCATCTGGGTACATTAATTACATCAATTAATAACAGTTGTGAATACAAGCCAGTGATTCCACCCTGGGAGATCAAGAAATCAGACACGGACTACCACCTAGCAGAAATACTTAAGAAAACAAATAATATAGAAAATATTAAAAACACAGCCAATAAATATATACAACAAATATCAAAAGACAGCCTTACTGTGTACACAGATGGATCCAAGGGAGAGGATGGCAAATTGGGGATAGCAATATATATTCAAATATGGAAAATAGCAAAAGAATCTAGCATCACAGAAAATACATTCATTTTCATTGCAGAGATAGTGGCAATACTAAAAGCACTAGAAATATTCTCTAATAACCCTCCCAAAAAACTAACAGTTTTAACTGACTCTCTTTCAACAATTAAAGCACTTAGAAACTTACGAAAATGTAGTAGACCTGATATAGCAGAAGAGATATTTCTGGCTACTACATACTTATATTCCAGAGGATGTTCAGTCTTAATTGCTTGGATACCTTCACATGTTGGCATAGAGTGAAATGAAAAGGCAGATAAAGCAGCCAAGAAAGTAGATCTGATAAAAATCTAATAAATGTAGGACCTCCGAAGACGGCGAGTAGCTGCCTGAATGGCGAGAGGACACCTGTCAGCGTACAGGGAAAATAGGATACTCACGTAAAATCAGTCTCATGCTAGATATACTAACCGGAGATTTCGCCTCGAGTAATAGCGGGCGCACATTAAAAAAAAAAATAAAAATAATAATAATAAATGTAGGGAAGAGTAAATCAGAAATTAAGAGCTAAAGGGGGCATATACACCCAGAAAAAGACAAAAAAGGTTATTTTTGATTTTCATATAATAATTGTGTTTTAAATATTTATAAGCCTTTTTACTTTGATATTCTTTTTGAATTATGTGTTTATCTGTAATAGTTTATGAGTTATCAATGTTCAAAGAGAATCAGATAAGTGTTTTAACATTTTAAAAACTAAACTTTAACGAAAACAGGGCTTGCGACTCACAGTTCCGGTGATATTTTCTACAATTTTAAAGCTATAGCCTTCAAATTTTGCACACTTATAGCCCATGTTATCCTTTATGGCATGAACCTCCACTTTTTTCTTACGTGGTATAGAAACAGAGATATTGCTATACAAAGTTCTAAATTTGTGCTATTTAAAAGGGTCATATTGCAAGAGCCATATCTACAAAACTCATTGGGGTAGACATTTTTGGGTGGTTCACGCCATAGGTAGGGATGTTATGCACATCATCTGTTGGTTTGGCATTCTTTGCACCTTTTATGTGAGTGAAATTCATTCCCAGGTGCACTGGGGGTTTTCCTTTCTTTTTTTTTTCATCACTTCATGTTAATTAATTTTTTTCACATAAAACATTAAAATTTATAAAGTAAACTTTGTTCATCATAAAATATAATATCTCTTGTAACATGTGGCCAAATTTTATGTCAACAAGTTTGTTAGTTATTTTTCTGTTAATTTTTTAAAAAGATAACCCATTTTTGGGTGGGTGTTCCCCCTTAATTAAAGATTTAATAACAGATGAATGGAAAGCAGAGTGGGATAAAAATCTGAAAGGAAGACATGCTTATAAGTTGTTCAAGGCTCCAACAAGAAAATATCAGATATCTAGGGAATTGAAAATTCCCAGTAATAAGAAACTTCTCAGACTACAGCTGGGAAAAGGCTATTTCAGAATAGAAGAACCTTACTGTGCAGTATGTCTTCAAGACAATAATATAGAACATTTCTTGTTAAAATGTAAGAGGTATGAACAAATGAGAATACCGATATTAGATTATTTGCAGGCATCCAATTTACCTATAAATATAGAAGAGGTGTTAAGAGTAGACAGACCTAGGGAAATGCATAATATAGTCAAACAATATTTATGTTTGTTGTTGTTGTTTTCGTCTACTATGTTGCTGTAATACCCTGTTCAACCTGAAAGTTGGTTATAATTGGGGTATATTGTGTGTTAGAACAATATTTAACACGAACAAATGTTAATATATAGTGGCTGGGAAGGTGAAGGTCGGATGCTGTTATTACAATGCTTATGACTTTCAACAGATGAAAGTCAATTAATTATCTGTTAAAGTCAGTTATATAACTGGAACCACCAGGCCTTTACACCCCTTCACTTTAATATTATTTTTGTTCAGAGTTTGTTTGTTTGTTGGGTTGGTTTGTTTGTTTTTTTTTTTTTTTGGTTTGTTTTATTTATTTATTTCTTTAATGTATAGGGCACAATTGTAATTGTCCCTGTTTACAATGATTTGACAAATGTGATGCCACTTTCTCATATCGGCAGTTTTTCATATTATTTGGAATTGAAAACAATATATATCCTAATTATAACCCATCAGAGGTTGAACGGGATATTTTTCTTCATTAATTTAAAAAAAAAAATTAAAGGCACATCTCATGGAAAGAGAAGAAAACAAATAACGAGGTCCTAGGGAAACTAGGAATGAAAAGATAATTAACGAAGAAGATCAAAATTAGACATCTAAAATATTTTGGTCATGTAAATAGACATTACACCTAACTGAGGATCATACTGGAAGAGGAAGTGCAAGAGGAAGACATCTCTAAAAGTGGGAGGATGATATCAAGAGATGGACAAGAAAGAGTCTATCAGAATGCACCATGAAGCCAAGAGACAGAAGACGTTGTAGATGGACTGCAGTCGACGTGTATATGGCACATGATGATAAGCAATAGTTGACGCAAGGGTGGTAATCACGGTTATTCACGTAAGATTAAAAATCGGAGCGAATTGTCCCGGAAATATATAAGTCACGTGACCACTTTTGGCGCGCTATTGAGTGCTGGGAGCTGGCTAACTAAACCAAAAAATAGAAAGTAAATATCTGATCTTTTACTGGAAACGGTGAAGAATCATGGCTCCAAGAGATTATGTCGCCGAGAAAGGTGAGTGGACGTGTAGCGCAAACATTTAAATGAGCTTCTAGATATGAAAATAGGGGGTTTTAACAGCGTCATAGGCAGTACATTGGTGACAATGAAGGCTTGTCGCAGTTTTAACTATGTCAACGCACTTAACCACCTTGGTAAACTAAATAGTACGGTCTATATCAGATGTACCATTGCACTTTATTACTGACCCGCCATAGTCATGTTCTCATTGCATATCCCCTATGTTTACAGCAGTGTTTGTGTTCTTGTAACCCCCCCCCCCCCACACCTTTTTTACCCGCAAATAAACATCAGTGATATGGGATCGACATAGGGGCCTAGCCTAAATACTGAGAACACAAAAACTACGATAACCAGTGAAGCAGATGAGAAGCCAACCTTAAGAATAAGTGGGAAGATAGGGCCTACTAGAACAAGTCTAGTATCAAGTTTCTCATCCTTTCGGCATATATGCTATTAACAGTAGGCCTATGGCAAAAGTCAAGAAGACTATAAGAATGACCAATGCCAGCGTTACCACTGAATTTTGAAGAAAAAAACCTAGATATCAGCGACTTCGGCTATTTTGGACGATTTTTGGACTATTTTGGGCGAAATCTATGTGGCGCTCTTGAACTACTTAAGGAAAATGACACCAAGATGGGACAAAAAAACCTAGATATAGGTGAATCCACCTAGGAGTGGCTTCGCGGACCAGTGCTACATTCAACACATGGGATAAATACTAACTTCCAAACAAAGGCGGTTGAGAAGAAGACTATAGGGGCGTGTGCATCAGTGCTATGTTACCCACGTTGTTAGAGATAGCCTTAGGATTCCTAACCCCTTCTGCACATTACTGCATCTGAATTCTTTTTTTAATCCCAATCTAACACACGGCCCACTGTTTTTCAATTCAACCCCCAAAAAGCTAACAAATTAAACATGACAATCATAAAATGTTACATATAATCTTCATTAGCTTACATTATGGTGCAGAAACTTGGAACAATGAACAAGCGGCTAGAGGAAAATTTTAAATCACATTTCACTTTATATCATCTTTTTCGCAGAGTCAGGATAAGGGTGAAGGGTTGCTTTAGCAACTATTTTTTAATTCTCAACCCTAATGCTAAACAGTTGACATGAAAAACAGTGGGACATGTTCTTTGACGTCTTCCTGTAAGTCTCCAACGTGTTAGGGTTTCTTTACCATTCATATTTGTCACTTTACACCTTGACATAAACTTGATTGTCTTGTAGTGTCATATAATTTTGTTAGTTTGTTTTATGTCCTTTGTTTAGAGACAGTATTGCTACACTGTTTTGCTGCAGAAGTATTTCTGGATCAGTGAATTATATTTATTAATATTAAATAACCTTTTTAAAATTTAGAGAAAATTACAACTTTTCTGAAAGAATACTACAAGGATACTGATGACGGGGGAAAGGACTTCGTTTATGCTGCACAGTTGGTAAGTGGATTTATCTAAGTTTGGCATGTCAGTGCTAAAATATGTTTTATCTTTTTTTTTCTTGCATCAATGCTTTATAATATTATTTCTATTACATAGACTTTTATTATGACAAGAATTATTATAAAAAATTCATAAACTGCAAAACTCGTACATGGTAATGATGAGGACAGTAGACAAGGTTCCCCCGTGTTGCCAGACTGGCTATCGATATTTTTGTTACAGCTTAACACCAGCTCTGACTGCCGCCAGGTAGTCATCCTCACAGATGCGCTGTCTGTCCTGCAAGCTCTCAGGGGTGGTGGGCTCCCGCATCTGGGAAATGGGCTAGACAAGGTGGCTGCCGGAAAGAGAACCATACTTCAGTGGGTACCATCTCATTGTGGTGTACCCGGAAATGAAAAGGCAGATAAACTTGCCAAAAAGGGAGGAGAATGTGAGCAGGAAGATAATGAGGTCACATGCTTTGAGAGAAAGAGAGCTGTCCAGACTATCAGAAGAGAACCAACCCAAAGACGACTATCACACTCTCGACCGGCAGGGACAGATAACTATTTTTCGCCTCAGGACAGGGCATAACAAACTGAATAAACACATGCACAAGCTGCGATTGTCTGCTTCACCACTGTGCACATGTGGATTGGGCGAACAGACTGCTGAGCATGTTCTACAGGATTGTCCTCTGTATGACCAGTTGGGAAAGATGTTCTGGCCCGGTGGCTCAACACTAGACTCGAGGCTATATGGAGCTAAAGAGGAACTTCAAACAACAGTCGAATTCATCATGAGAACTCGTCTGACGGTGTAAACATCAAAGATGCGATCGCAAGAAGAAGAAGAAGAAGTTACAGCTCATTTTAGCTTGACATTAACCCTGTTTTGAGCTTTGTCAAACACTGAGGCCGTTTAAATATAAAACAAAAGAATGTCATTCCAGACACCCTGGGCTTTCCCACACACACCCCCCCCCCCCCCCCCCCCCTTGTTAACAACATGACGGGTGTGAGAGACTTCAAATTTGGGGGGGGGGGGGGGGGGGGGTGTTGTTGTTACACATTCACATAATTTTGTATTTGCTCTATTTGGAATGATGAAATGATGCCATATTCAGATATTGGAAATCAAAGCTATTATGTTGTATTATTGACACTATATGTCATAATTATAACTTTTCAGAGGTTGAACAGGATATACTTTATCTTTATTAAGGAAAGGAAGAAAAACATCTAGAAGTTCAATTTGTAGGACAATGTTTATAGTTCAATTTGTAGGACAGTGTTTATAGTTCAAGGTGCTCAGTGTCTAAGTATACTCGGTGCCAGAGTAAAGTTACCAAAGGCCTGATAGGAAAAACTCAGAGAGAATTGAGTATGCAGTATAGACTATTACATAGCATCATGTCAGATAATTGCGTTGTCATTTGTAGTTGGAAAAGCATATTCTCACAGTGATCACTTCATTGAAAGATGGGTGGGGACTTCGAGATCTGACTGATTACTAATATTATCGTAGTTAGAAAAGCATTTCCTCACAGTGATCACTTTATTGAAAGATGCGTGGGGACTTCGAGACCTGACTGATTACTAATATTATCGTAGTTAGAAAAGCATTTCCTCACAGTGATCACTTTATTGAAAGATGCGTGGGGACTTCGAGACCTGACTGATTACTAATATTATCGTAGTTAGAAAAGCATTTCCTCACAGTGATCACTTTATTGAAAGATGAGTGGGGACTTTGAGACCTGACTGATTACTAATATTTATTTACTTACTTACTTACTTAGTCGTTCCTCTTCTACCTTGAGGTGTAGAGGTTTGGAAGAGAGAGCGTCAGACTATTCTATCAGCTGTCTTCTTCCTAGCCTGGTTCCATTCTAGTCCTCGGTCCTTCAAAGATTGTGATTACTAATATTACCTGCTGTTAATTACAGACAAAACTTGCACACAGAGAGCAGGTGGCTCTGACAATCAATGGGGATGATGTTGCTGATTTTGATCCTGATCTCGGGGAATCAATTATGGAGAACACCCGAAGATATGTGCACATCTTTAGTGATGCTGTGCATGAACTGCTACCAGAATATAAGCAGAAGGAGGTATGTGTTTGAGCGCTTGTGTTTATGTTAGTTTGTAGTTTTATTTATTTGCTCATTATACTTTGTTTTCAAAATGTTATTGTGTATGTCAAGAATGCAGAGAAAGTACTTCAGCATTGCAAATTTATTATGTGAATAAAATGTCACTATGTGGTTTTATATGCTACCTTGTAGTATTTTGAGTATTTTTTACATAATTATGTACTGACAGTGTATAGAAAGTATTAAGTTGTTTTGTGCTCTAAGAGCACAAAGAAAATAATACTGCCTTGTTGTCTTTGCAAAAAAAGTAAAGAAAATGTTGCAACATTGTTTTGAGAGGTTGATCTGGAAACAAGGTGTGTAGTTATTGTGGCAATTTATGACATAGTAATAGTTCTGCAACTTTGTCTTCTTCTTCTTGCGATCGCATCTTTGATGATTACACCGTCAGACGAGTTCTCATGATGAATTCGACTGTTGTTTGAAGTTCCTCTTTAACTCCATATAGCTTTGAGTTTAGTGTTGAGTCATTCGGCCAGTATATCTTTCTTAACTGGTCATACAGAGGACAGTCCTGTAGAACATGCTCAGCAGTTTGTTCGTTTAATCCACATGTGCACAGTGGTGAAGCAGACAATCGTAGCTTGTGCATGTGTTTATTCAGTTTGTTATGCCCTGTCCTGAGTCGAAAAATAGTTATCTGTCCCTGCCGGTCGAGAGTGTGATAGTCGTCTTTGGGTTGATTCTGTTCTCTTCTGATAGTCTGGATAGCTCTCTTTTTCTCAAAGTATGTGACTTCATTATCTTCTTGTTCACATTCTCCTCCCTTTTTTGCAAGTTTATCTGCCTTTTCATTTCCGGGTACACCACAATGAGATGGTACCCACTGAAGTATGGTTCTCTTTTTGGCAGCTACCTTGTTTAGTTCATTTCTCAGATGTGGGAGTTTACCACCCTTGAGAGCTTGCAGGACAGACAGTGCATCTGTGAGGATGACTACCTGGTGGCAGTCAGAGTTGGTGTTATAAATCATATTTGCAGCTTGCTCTAGAGCTTGAACCTCGGCTGTATAGTTGGAACAGAATTTACCAGTGGGAATGTGCCTAGTCTCATAGTGGTTGTCAGGATATGAGATAAAGATACCGGCACCTCCATTCCTAACAGCATTAGTTGCTGATCCATCTGTATAGGCATGTATCCATGCAACTTTGTCAAAGCTGGACCTAGACTTGCCTTTGGAAGGACAAAGGTTGTGCCTGAAATAAACTAATTCTATGGTGTAAAATGTTTAAAGAATTATACAGAACTGTTGGTTACCTCTACTCATTTAAGGGAATACTTTGTATGAACTGAGATGAGGTATACAAAGTACAGTAATCACAAACTATGTACCTTCATAAACACCTGCCTATTTGCTAGTTAAATTTGTGTAAATGTGGGGGGGGGGGGGGGGGGTAAAAAAAACAAAGAACAGAAGTATTACCAAACAAGCTTGTGTGAATGAAAACCAGTTAAAACATGGTTGCAAATTCTTTACACCCAATTCAGACCCCTTGAATGGAATTGGGTGAAATGGAAACAACTCACCTAATATAGAATCCAGTGAAGATTCTTGATGAGATTTTTGTGTGAATGCCCATTTAGTCTTACTACTGAAAGTAAAAACCATTCAGCAAGCAATACTACAGTAGTTTGAATTCTTTTCTCTTACGATGTTGAAATGAAATGCACGAGTGCGCCCGAAGAAAGGGATGTGAAGGTATTCACATTACTGATGTGTGAATTCCAGTATTAGACCAGTTACCAAAACCCTTAAGCACCTCCATCTGGTGCATGCTGGAAACAGGCAACCTCCAGAGTTCTCACGTTGCCTGGCCAATGCTAAGGCATCAATTAGCTGCACCAAAACGGTCCAGGACCATGATTCCCACTGTGATGCAACATGTTGAAAACCCAGCATTGCACACCAAGCTTCAGCCTGGTCAACTGCATGCAGGAGGATCTTACAGTGGATAGATGGGGGTGGGGTGGGAGGGTGGCTATATGCAGGACATAATGATTCTTTAGAACAGCCCAGAATCAGAGCACAGTAATTTAGCCCTGCATAAATGGAATGCTTCACTTATGATGGGAAATGCATAGTATGTTGCCTTTCTTTCCCCACTGCTAGCTTGAAACTAGATGTGAGGATCCTTTAAATGCATACCAAGCCAGGGAAAGAAACTGGAGGTCACGGTTCTAGCTCAATAATTTGTAGAATGGCAGAAAAGCCACAGGAAAACCCTCGATCTACACTGCAGAAAATGCCATGGAAACCAGCTTGGCCTTGGCTACAAATGAGAGCAACGCTCAACTGCCCTAGTTAAACAACAGTATGAACCCATAGAAAATGGTAGCTTTAGTTTCTGGGAATTTTGAATTACCACCACTTGAGGGATGGTGATATATTGTTAGGACTTTCTTGCATATCCATTATCATTTTGTTTTTCTCTTTGTAAGTTGACCAATATTACAGAGAAGGCCACTCTCCAAACCTCCGATGTCTTGCGGGCAGTGTTAGGATGTGCAAGAACATGGACAGGAAGACTCCACAACTTCCCCACTGAAGACACGCCCACGGCGACCGTTGCGTCAATCGGCTGTGTGTGGTGTACCCGGAAACGGGGCCTCCCAGTACTGAGGCACAGTTAAGTCCCCGGTGTCACTTATCAGTGCAGAGTTGAGAGAGATGGCTGAGCATCACAATCCCCCCTGTGTTGCAGCATGATGAGAACCTAGCATTGCACACTGAGCTTGGGGGGATCACTTGGGCACCAGACTTAATACTGGCTCTTGACTGGATGGCCGCATGCAGGAGATTTCTACAATGGAGGGTTGGCAGGTGGCGGGTATCTGGAAGTGGCTCTGTGCAGGACGTGAGGATTCCTTGGGAGAGCCCAGAACCAGAGCACAGCATTGTGCAAGCTCTGCATAGTTGGAGAGCCCCCTGGATGACGGGGAATGCACAGTGTGCTACCCCACTTATCCCCAACTGCTAACTTAGAACCAGAAGTGGGGTCCTCTGTATGCATGCCAGGCCAGGATAAAATGCCTGGGAAAGAGACTGGAGCTCAGAACTCCCTAACTCAAAGTTGCAGGATGGCAGAAAAGCCATGGGAAAGACAGGGCTATTTTGAAGATAACGCAACCATATTTTCACCATACGAGCTCGGATGCCGCCTCGGTAAACAAGGTCCGCGCAGAGCAGTGACACCCCCAGGCTGCTTGCGAATAGTCTACTACTGGGAACATAAACAGATTAGGGATGAGCCCACTCTCCCGTTGAACAGGTGCTAAAGTCGTAGATACTGGGCCAGAAGGCGCACCGGAAACCACAGTATCATGCAACTCGCTTTTTTTTTTTTCTATGGAGAGTACACCGTCAAATAAATCTCGTACTGGTGCTCGCCCTGTGGAGCTCCGCCAGGCAGGTGCAGTGCCGGGCTCTGAGCCTCGACAGAGCCCACCCTCAGCTACTGGAGGACCCTCTAGACCGTCTTGTGGAGTCAGCAGACGGCGGAGGAGAACTACTGACCAAAACAAAACAGAAAAAGAGAAACCCAGAGTGCCACTTGTCATGATGCACTGGAATGCAGAGGGAGTGAACAGCAAGCAGGCTGGATACAGCAAAAAGACAGAGCTGGAAAACATCTTGTATGAGAAGCAAGTCAGTGTTTGCTGTATCCAAGAGACTCACTTGAAAGCAGATCAAACCTTTAAAATAAGGGGATATCAATGCTTCAGATCCGACAGAAAAGATAGACGAAAAGGAGGAGTACTTACTCTTGTAAGGAATAACATTCCTGCACACGAAAGGAAAACCTTCATGGATGGAGCAGAATATCAGCTGTTGCAGATAAAGGTAGACAAGATGGAAATAGAACTCCTGAACTATTACTGTCCGAACAACAAACCCCTGAGTCTCAGCTCTATACAGGTACCAGCCACCAACTTTATAGCAGTTGGAGACTTTAATAGCCACTCCCAGAGCTGGGGCTATAACCATCTGGATCACAGAGGTGAAGAGGTTGAAACTTGGCAAGATGATCACTCCCTAATCCTAGTCAATAATGCCACAGATATTCCTACCTTCTACTCCAGAGGATGGCACACAACTTCAACACCAGATCTTGCCTTCTCCACACCAGATATAGCTGGATCTATTAGTAGAGAAGTAGGAGACCAACTAGGGGGAAGCGACCATCGCCCAATCTTTCTTACTGTCCAGAGTGCAACTCTCAGTACAGGCCCAGCCATTACAAGATGGAACTACAAAAAAAGCCAACTGGGGTTTATTCAGGCATCAGGTGAACACGCTGCTGTCTACCCTCAAGGTACAGAACAGAGACATTAATGAAGTGGTAAAAGACTTCAACAGATGCATACTACAAGCTGCAAAAGAAACCATTCCCAAAGGATGCCGGCGTAACTACATACCATACTGGTCCAGCACACTCCAAGAACGTCAGGAAGCCATGGACAGGGCTAGAAAGGACGCAGAGTCTCAGCCTTCACTTGAAACTCACAACAAATGGAAAAAGGCTGTAGCAGAGTTTCAGAGAACAAAGCTAGAAGAAAAACGGAAAAGCTGGAGAACTAAAACGGCATCGCTGAACCTTGAGAAAGACGGCAGGAAACTTTGGAGATTAGTCAAGTCTCTAAATGAAGAGCGTTCCTCACCTAGGCAGACTATCACATTGGATGAAGGTGGCAAACTTTTCAGAGGAAAACAAGCTGCAGACTTGTTTGCTAGAAGATACAGTTCAGAAAGCAACTTACCCATTAACATAGATCATCAGAGAGAGATAAGAAAAGAAATACTGGCAACCATGGGACAGACAGATACTCCTGCCCCAATGAGGGAACCCATCACACTAGGAGAACTACAGAAGGCTATTTCCAAGCTTAAGTTTCAAAAGTCACCCGGCCCAGACAAAATCAGCAACGAAATGCTAGTAAATCTGAGCTCAGCAGCAAAGACAAAACTGCTTGAGATATTCAACCACAGCTGGTTGAAAGGAACGGTACCCCAAATATGGAGAGAAGCCATCACAATACCCATACTAAAGAAAGGGAAATGTAAGACCGAGGCTGCAAGTTACCGGCCAATCAGTCTCACAAGCTGTGTTGGGAAGACTATGGAGCGAATAGTCAACCACAGATTGAAATGGTATTTAGAGTCTGAGCAGATCCTGGTGCCGGAACAAGCTGGATTTAGAGAATGCTACAGTATAGAAGACCAAGTTACTTACTTGTCTCAAGCAATAGAAGATGCCTTCCAGGAGAAGAAAAAGGTCCTAACGATCTGGGTCGACTTCAAGCAGGCCTTTGACAAGGTGTGGAAAGATGGCCTCATTGCAAAACTTAGGAGAAGTGGAATCCAAGGCAACATGATGAAATGGATCCAGTCATACTTGCATAACAGGAGAACTAGAGTCACTCTTGACGGTCTGCAGAGCAGAAAAGTGTTGCTCCATCAGGGGGTACCTCAAGGAGGAGTAATTTCCCCAACACTCTTCCTTGTTTACATCAATGACCTGGTGAAAGATCTCCCTGCAGGAGTTAAAGCTGCCTTATATGCAGATGACCTAGTACTCTGGTGCGCTGATGAAAATGTCACCACAGCAAATTATAGAATGCAGCGGGCAGCAGACATGCTAGTGTCATGGGCAGAGAAATGGCTTATCACAATAAACACAGACAAAACCTCCACAACACTGTTCTCCCTCGCCCCCAAGGACAAATCAGCTAACATACACCTAGGGACAACCGTGATCAAGGAAGAAAGCTACCCCACCTATCTTGGGGTGACATTTGACCAAAGGCTTACATGGAATAAGCATATTGAAAACGCAGAAGGAAAGGCCCGAAGACGACTAGGCATACTCAGAAAATTAGCAGGTACCAACTGGGGAGCAAATGAACAAAATCTAAAGAAGATTTATAATGGAGTAATAAGACCACACTTAGAGTTTAGCTCAGCAGCATGGTCATCAGCTGCTAACTCACATCTGCAGTCTTTGGACAGGGTGCAAAATCAAGCTCTCAGGCTCATTACAGGAGCCATGAAAACTACACCAATAACAGAGATGCAGAAGGTTGCTGGATTACAGACATTGTCCCATAGAAGAGACACAAAAACCATGATCCAGATGGAAAAGTACAACAGTATGCCAATGCACCCAATGAAGGCAAGACTAGATGATCTGGCATTGGGACGTCTAAAGCGTAGCAGCTTTGTGCATCGGGGGAAAAGACTTATAAGACAGCATCAAGAGGACCTATCCATGAAGACAACACCACTGAAGCCCACCCTATACCCTGTACCATGGGAGCAGGCCAGCAGTGCCCTCCAAATTAATACATCAGTCAGTGGTCTCACAAGTGGATGTGAGTATAATGATCTGCAAAAACGAACTGCTACATTGAGTATGATCCAAGAAAGCTATCCCGATCAATCATGGATACATGCCTATACAGATGGATCAGCAACTAATGCTGTTAGGAATGGAGGTGCCGGTATCTTTATCTCATATCCTGACAACCACTATGAGACTAGGCACATTCCCACTGGTAAATTCTGTTCCAACTATACAGCTGAGGTTCAAGCTCTAGAGCAAGCTGCAAATATGATTTATAACACCAACTCTGACTGCCACCAGGTAGTCATCCTCACAGATGCACTGTCTGTCCTGCAAGCTCTCAAGGGTGGTTGATAAGGGTGGATTTGTGCTGAAGTGGTAACTTGCCACCCTTATCGACACCTGGTGTTAAAGTGTAAGATGTAGGTGTCTTCTCTGATTTAGGATGTTGCTGTGTATGTGGTAGTGGAACAGTTCAATGGGTTATCACACAGGCAACATGACGTGTAGAGTCATAGAAAGGGTAACTTCGTTGTATAAGTTTCTTTCATTTATTGCACGCCACAAAACAGTCATGATACTTATGACATCAACATGGTTAACGAGTTCAGCAAGATGATATGGCACATTGAAAACAATTTCTGTAGTCAGCAATGATAGCTGTTGTATATATGCGTCATAAGACATCACAGTTCAATAGATTCAGAAATTCATCAATCATCGAGTGCTAGTTCGTGAAGCTGTATAAATAATAATAATTTCTATAACTTCTGCAACAGTGTCAGCTACAGATCTTCAATGTTCATAAACAATAATAAATGCTCCCATTCTGATGCTAGCAGATCAGTTGTATACAATAAGTCCGTTCACTGTCTGCACGTGAATAGCATACATGGGCTACAGGTCAGCTCGACCTTTATAATGTTCCTAAGTCTAACCATCTGACTTGGACGTGATCTCTGATATAACGAATCCTGGAACACAGACAACAGTCTTGTTGGTCTAGAGCGACCCATATATATTTAACTAGTTCAGGTATACAGATACTGGTGACTTAATCCTAGTCAAAGTACCTCTCCATTTTGCATCACACAGGCGAGCAAATAGGCGACAAAATGACGAACCTCTAGACGATAGCATAAAGTTCGATACAAGAGGAATTACCTTATTTCGGAAAATCAACCATGAACATATGCCTCCAGGCAGGCTGCATAATACTGGGAAATAGTCTAGTTAGCTAACTAACTCACTAAGACACTGTATTTCCCTCAGAGAATCACAAGACGCAGTTGCGTCTGCTCGCTTCTTAAACCATTTCTAAACTGCCCCAACTGGGCGGAACACACAGAACGAACTCCCGGTTTGACATGCGCAGAACGACAATCTCTGAGTTGCCGTTCACAATAAGACGATTCGAAGAACATTCGAGATAAAAGTCTTATACAAGAGAAGGCAACTCCTAACAAATTGTAGTTTCGATAACTCGGATTATGTCCCTTTGACCATAGAAAACATAATACACACTTCAGTCAAAAAAATGATCATACATATGAAAAATGTTTATACAAACGAAAAATAATAATGATCCGTGCGTAACAGTGGTAAACTCCCGCATCTGAGAAATGAACTAAACAAGGTAGCTGCCAAAAAGAGAACCATACTTCAGTGGGTACCATCTCATTGTGGTGTACCCGGAAATGAAAAGGCAGATAAACTTGCAAAAAAGGGAGGAGAATGTGAACAAGAAGATAATGAAGTCACATACTTTGAGAAAAAGAGAGCTATCCAGACTATCAGAAGAGAACAGAACCAACCCAAAGACGACTATCACACTCTCGACCGGCAGGGACAGATAACTATTTTTTCGACTCAGGACAGGGCATAACAAACTGAATAAACACATGCACAAGCTACGATTGTCTGCTTCACCACTGTGCACATGTGGATTAAACGAACAAACTGCTGAGCATGTTCTACAGGACTGTCCTCTGTATGACCAGTTAAGAAAGATATACTGGCCGAATGACTCAACACTAAACTCAAAGCTATATGGAGTTAAAGAGGAACTTCAAACAACAGTCGAATTCATCATGAGAACTCGTCTGACGGTGTAATCATCAAAGATGCGATCGCAAGAAGAAGAAGAAGAAGCTGTATCCAAGAGACTCACTTGAAAGCAGATCAAACCTTTAAAATAAGGGGATATCAATGCTTCAGATCCGACAGAAAAGATAGACGAAAAGGAGGAGTACTTACTCTTGTAAGGAATAACATTCCTGCACACGAAAGGAAAACCTTCATGGATGGAGCAGAATATCAGCTGTTACAGCTAAAGGTAGACAAGATGGAAATAGATTTCCTGAACTATTACTGTCCGAACAACAAACCCCTGAGTCTCAGCTCTATACAGGTACCAGCCACCAACTTTATAGCAGTTGGAGACTTTAATAGCCACTCCCAGAGCTGGGGCTATAACCATCTGGATCACAGAGGTGAAGAGGTTGAAACTTGGCAAGATGATCACTCCCTAATCCTAGTCAATAATGCCACAGATACTCCTACCTTCTACTCCAGAGGATGGCACACAACTTCAACACCAGATCTTGCCTTCTCCACACCAGATATAGCTGGATCTATTAGTAGAGAAGTAGGAGACCAACTAGGGGGAAGCGACCATCGCCCAATCTTTCTTACTGTCCAGAGTGCAACTCTCAGTACAGGCCCAGCCATTACAAGATGGAACTACAAAAAAGCCAACTGGGGTTTATTCAGGCATCAGGTGAACACGCTGCTGTCTACCCTCAAGGTACAGAACAGAGACATTAATGAAGTGGTAAAAGACTTCAACAGATGCATACTACAAGCTGCAAAAAAAACCATTCCCAAAGGATGCCGGCGTAACTACATACCATACTGGTCCAGCACACTCCAAGAACGTCAGGAAGCTATGGACAGGGCTAGAAAGGACGCAGAGTCTCAGCCTTCACTTGAAACTCACAACAAATGGAAAAAGGCTGTAGCAGAGTTTCAGAGAACAAAGCTAGAAGAAAAACGGAAAAGCTGGAGAACTAAAACGGCATCGCTGAACCTTGAGAAAGACGGCAGGAAACTTTGGAGATTAGTCAAGTCTCTAAATGAAGAGCGTTCCTCACCTAGGCAGACTATCACATTGGATGAAGGTGGCAAACTTTTCAGAGGAAAACAAGCTGCAGACTTGTTTGCTAGAAGATACAGTTCAGAAAGCAACTTACCCATTAACATAGATCATCAGAGAGAGATAAGAAAAGAAATACTGGCAACCATGGGACAGACAGATACTCCTGCCCCAATGAGGGAACCCATCACACTAGGAGAACTACAGAAGGCTATTTCCAAGCTTAAGTTTCAAAAGTCACCCGGCCCAGACAAAATCAGCAACGAAATGCTAGTAAATCTGAGCTCAGCAGCAAAGACAAAACTGCTTGAGATATTCAACCACAGCTGGTTGAAAGGAACGGTACCCCAAGTATGGAGAGAAGCCATCACAATACCCATACTAAAGAAAGGGAAATGTAAGACCGAGGCTGCAAGTTACCGGCCAATCAGTCTCACAAGCTGTGTTGGGAAGACTATGGAGCGAATAGTCAACCACAGATTGAAATGGTATTTAGAGTCTGAGCAGATCCTGGTGCCGGAACAAGCTGGATTTAGAGAATGCTACAGTATAGAAGACCAAGTTACTTACTTGTCTCAAGCAATAGAAGATGCCTTCCAGGAGAAGAAAAAGGTCCTAACGATCTGGGTCGACTTCAAGCAGGCCTTTGACAAGGTGTGGAAAGATGGCCTCATTGCAAAACTTAGGAGAAGTGGAATCCAAGGCAACATGATGAAATGGATCCAGTCATACTTGCATAACAGGAGAACTAGAGTCACTCTTGACGGTCTGCAGAGCAGAAAAGTGTTGCTCCATCAGGGGGTACCTCAAGGAGGAGTAATTTCCCCAAACACTCTTCCTTGTTTACATCAATGACCTGGTGAAAGATCTCCCTGCAGGAGTTAAAGCTGCCTTATATGCAGATGACCTAGTACTCTGGTGCGCTGATGAAAATGTCACCACAGCAAATTATAGAATGCAGCGGGCAGCAGACATGCTAGTGTCATGGGCAGAGAAATGGCTTATCACAATAAACACAGACAAAACCTCCACAACACTGTTCTCCCTCGCCCCCAAGGACAAATCAGCTAACATACACCTAGGGACAACCGTGATCAAGGAAGAAAGCTACCCCACCTATCTTGGGGTGACATTTGACCAAAGGCTTACATGGAATAAGCATATTGAAAATGCAGAAGGAAAGGCCCGAAGACGACTAGGCATACTCAGAAAATTAGCAGGTACCAACTGGGGAGCAAATGAACGAAATCTAAAGAAGATTTATAATGGAGTAATAAGACCACACTTAGAGTTTAGCTCAGCAGCATGGTCATCAGCTGCTAACTCACATCTGCAGTCTTTGGACAAGGTGCAAAATCAAGCTCTCAGGCTCATTACAGGAGCCATGAAAACTACACCAATAACAGAGATGCAGAAGGTTGCTGGATTACAGACATTGTCCCATAGAAGAGACACAAAAACCATGATCCAGATGGAAAAGTACAACAGTATGCCAATGCACCCAATGAAGGCAAGACTAGATGATCTGGCATTGGGACGTCTAAAGCGTAGCAGCTTTGTGCATCGGGGGAAAAGACTTATAAGACAGCATCAAGAAGACCTATCCATGAAGACAACACCACTGAAGCCCACCCTATACCCTGTACCATGGGAGCAGGCCAGCAGTGCCCTCCAAATTAATACAACAGTCAGTGGTCTCACAAGTGGATGTGAGTATAATGATCTGCAAAAACGAACTGCTACATTGAGTATGATCCAAGAAAGCTATCCCGATCAATCATGGATACATGCCTATACAGATGGATCAGCAACTAATGCTGTTAGGAATGGAGGTGCCGGTATCTTTATCTCATATCCTGACAACCACTATGAGACTAGGCACATTCCCACTGGTAAATTCTGTTCCAACTATACAGCTGAGGTTCAAGCTCTAGAGCAAGCTGCAAATATGATTTATAACACCAACTCTGACTGCCACCAGGTAGTCATCCTCACAGATGCACTGTCTGTCCTGCAAGCTCTCAAGGGTGGTAAACTCCCGCATCTGAGAAATGAACTAAACAAGGTAGCTGCCAAAAAGAGAACCATACTTCAGTGGGTACCATCTCATTGTGGTGTACCCGGAAATGAAAAGGCAGATAAACTTGCAAAAAAGGGAGGAGAATGTGAACAAGAAGATAATGAAGTCACATACTTTGAGAAAAAGAGAGCTATCCAGACTATCAGCAGAGAACAGAACCAACCCAAAGACGACTATCACACTCTCGACCGGCAGGGACAGACACCATCATTCAAATATATATTCATCGTCCACGTATGCAAGAACCAAAATATTTTAAAGTAAGCTTTTGTTCATTTTACTGAACAGTATTTTTGTATATTTAAAGGTAAGCTTTTGTTCATTTTACTGTACTTTTATATATATATATAGTGTGTTATTTAGCTTTCGCAGGTAATATATAGTGCGTTATTTCCCTTTTTTTGGCAGCCAAAATGCATTACATGCTAAAAAAAACAAAACTGGGTTCTGCATTTCGACGATTCCGACTTTCGACAGTGCTCTGGTCGAATAAGCGGGGGACACCTGTACACACATTGGGATCCTTGATGGTGCTCCAGAGTTTGTGCACTGTGCTGAGATCCTTGTGTGATCGAAGGGAGGAGGTCGGCGCACTGATGGAGTTGTCCCTGTGAAATGAAGATGATCCTTAAAAAAAAACCCTAAAAAATCCTTTTGTCCGAAAATCGAAATGTACTGATAATAAAAAGTTTCTTTTGGCGACTATGTGGTACTTTTCCAACGTGGTTTGGGCGATTTTGGGCTACATTTTTAACGCGATTTGGGCGACGTCTGAAAACTGAAAAAATTTGGTTGTCAGAAACAAAGCTGTCTCTGAGGATTTAAGATAACAGGTTACAGCTGTGTATTCTGTTAGTCGCCTACTCCATGACCTAGATATCCTGACCACCCCTGCAGCCATACTGCAGCTGTACTTTTGTTAAGGAAATTCGTTGTTTATAAGATAGTCTATAGCAGATACTGTCATAGGGGAGTAAAGTGTTAAAAACTTCACTATACTGGGTCCAGCATCGAGAGGTGGGGTAGCCAGTTTCTTTCCTCGCAGCCTTTTCCTTCCCTCACTCAAATGCAAAGTCAGGTACCCATTTATAAATGGGTAGACTGGAGCATATGGCACCATGATTCAAACCCGCCACCTTTGCCATAGGGGAGTAAAACGTTCTAGATTTCACTTTCTTAGTTCAGCTTTATGAGGTTGGATGACTGGTTTCCTTCCTTGCTGCCTTTGCCATATCTAAATTAAGAGCAAAATCCGCTACCATTTTACAGCTGGGTAGAAAGGAGCATGATGCCGCCTGCTTTAAAACTCAGTAATTTTGCCTTGAGAACTTACCATTCTGCCACTCAATGCCCTGTTTGTGTATAAGAAACATTAAAATGTATAAAAAGTCATTTTTAGTAAAAGTTTATGTATATTGTCCTGCCTCATTCATTGAAAACATGAATAATTGTTTGACTTCCTCCATTGTAGGTAACATTAATATTTGTTTGATGGGAGATCCGGGAGTGGCCAAATCTCAGCTGCTTTCCTACATTGACAGACTGGCTCATCGTAGTAAGTTTGCACATTTCCTTCCTTTTTACTTTGTCAAGTGTTTGTTTATTGCTTTAGTTATCTGAGAGCTTGAATTATCCCACAATTATTAATAATGGAAATTAAAATTCAGTGCCTAAAAGGAAAGTTGTGTATGGCTGAGAACAGGAGAACGTGAAAGCTTGTATTGGGTGTGCAGGACATCATCATTACTCTTTTTTAAGCTGCCAATGGTATTTTTAACATTCTTCTGTAAAAACCACATCTTTGTGGATTCTAGTGCTTTTCCTACTGTGCAATTCTACCATTATATTTTATTAATCTATATCATTTAACTCTTTGACTACATAATTATTTTCCACCCAGTGCCTTACTTATTTTTTGAAGAATTCTAAACGGTGAAGTGTACTGTCTTTTAGTGTAAATGTTATGTTAATCTTTTCTGTGAACATGTACTTATTGTATACCAAACTGTAGGGAAATAGATAGAGAATTGTAATATATAGTGTCTTTGGTAGTATTAACACAAGTATGTTCGGTATACTTAAAACATTTTGCATGTAACATTGAAAAAAAAACACTAAAAAGTTAATACGAGCTTACCAAAGACAAATTTCTGTTGTAAAACTCTTTTTAGTCTTTGTAAAAAAACTATAGACGTTGCAAGTCACCCACTGAATATGCCAAAAAATTTCAAATTGTGATAAAAGCTTTATTTGTGTTCAGAAGCAACTGAAACTTTCCTACATTATGTGAAAATTATTTAATGCAAAATCAGTAACGGTAGTCGTTTATGTAAATATAGGCTCAAAATATGTGTGCAAAGCTTGATACAAGAATGCATGGTTTTTTTGTTGCTTTTTTGTCCCTAAACTTTACACATAAAAATCTTTTTTCTTGCTTCATATACCATTTCATTTCCATATGTATTAGCTGTGTAGTTTTCAGCTCTTTTGGGAAGTTCTTTCGATTAACGTTGACAGTCCCAGTGAAATAATGACTCCTGTTACGCACAAATAATTACTTTTTTCAAAGCCTTTGTATGATCATTTTTCGTATGTATGATCATTTTTTGACTGAAGTGTGTATTATGTTTTTTACAGTCAAAGGGACATAATCCGAGTTATCGAGACTACAATTTTTTAGGAGTTTGCCTTCTCTTGTATAGAGACACGTTCGGTCTATAATTTCTTGAACGAAGCGTGACCATATCTCCTTATTTGGTAGTATCAGTCAACTGTTGTAGATGCCTGAAACCTTTCTTAACGCTTCTTTTCATGACCATAAAAGGCGCGACTGTGTAAGACTTTTATCTCGAATGTTCTTAGAATCGTCTTATTGTGAACAGCGACTCAGAGATTGTCGTTCTGCGCATGTCTCGACCTGGTTTTCGTTTGTTGTTCCGGCCAGCTCGGGGAGTTTAGAAATGGTCTAAGTAGCGAGCAGACGCGACCTGCGTCTTGTGATTTTCTGAGGGAAATACATTGTCTTTGTGAGTTAGTTAGCTAACTAGACTATTTCCCAGTATTATTCAAGCCTGCCTGGAGGCATATGTTCATGGTTGATTTTCCGAAATAAGGTAATTCCTCTTGTATCGAACTTTATGCTATCATCTAGAGGTTCGTCATTTTGTCGCCTTTTTGCTCGCCTGTGTGATTCAAAATGGAGAGGTACTTTGACTAGGATTAAGTCACCGGTATCTTTATACCTGAACTAGTTATATATATATGGGTCGCTCTAGACCAACAAGACTATTGTCTGTGTTCCAGGATTCGTTATATCAGAGATCACGTCCAAGTCAGATGGTTAGACTTAGGAAGGTTATAAAGGTCGAGCTGACCTGTAATCCATGTATGCTATTCACGTGCAGACAGTAAACGGACTGATTGTATACATCTGATCTGCTAGCATCAGAAAGGGAATATTTATTATTGTCTATGAACAGTGATGATCTGCAGCTGACACTGTTGCAGAATTTATATATATATTATTTATACAGCTTCACGAACTAGAACTCTATGATTTTGAATGCTGAACTCGTTGAACTATGTTGATGATATAAATATCCTGACTGTTTTGTGGCGTGCAATAAATGGAAAAAAATTATACAACGAAGTTACCATTTCTATGACTCTACACATCATGTTGCCTGTGTTATACTCTGTGAACTGTTCTACTACCACATACACAGCAACATCCTAAAATCAGAGAAGACACCTACATCTTGCACTTTAATACCAGGTGTCGATAGGGGTGGCAAGTGGTCGTCAATCTTATACGGAGCTAACGTACCTGGCATTGTGGCGCACCATTATCATTTAGCCCTAATCCACCCTTATCACTCCTGTTATTCAGATATTGACGCAATGGCACACTTGTGTAATATCGATCAGCATAGATGTGATGACCTTTTCCACATGGTTGTAGCAAAGTGTCAAAAACTTTGATGGCTTGCTGGCTATTTACATCAACTTCTGGACTGTACAAAGTATTGGCCCCAAAGTATGTCAGCAAATTTACTACATACCCAGTGCTACTGTCGCAAAGACCGAATGTCTTCACATGATACTTTTTGGGTTTAGAGGCATTGAACATTTTGTGAGCCCATCTGCCTTTCCACCCAATTACCATTTCATCCAAAGACAGCTCCTTGTAAGGGTAAAATGCTTCTTGGAATCTAGATAACATTTTCTGTAAAAATGGTTCGATCTTTGCTTTACCTTGTATGTCTACATCACTCACATGAAACATCGTGTGATATAACATCTGAAACCTATCCCGTGTAAACATATGTCTGTACCATCCCCATTACTATTATCACAGCAAAAAACTTGCACAGTTCTGGAGATGTAACTGGATACCAGTTTTGATAGATCTTTTTGTCGCCATTTCTGATTTTGACTGACAGAGTCGTCCGGCATATTCATTTATAGAAACCCGCTCTTCTATAATCTCATTAGTTAAAAGAGCTTTGAGACAAAATGCAGAAGAATCATCAGGTATAATATTTGGATTCACACCTGTAATCCTAGCATGAGGCGGTACAAAGTGGAAAGCATTTTGTGTTGAGCCAGCATCAACTTCATTCCACATAATTTCCTCATTCATTGTACTTGTATTACCATCAGTACTTGTGGGTTCTGCTTCTCTATGGGGTGATCTAGGCTTACAATCGTTTGAAGATGAAGCCATTTTTGTTAGAAAAAAACGTGTTTACGGTCAACAGCTGAACAACAAAGGTACTAAAATGGAACGTAATTACGAATAAAAATACCAAAAAAAATGTAAACAGATTGAATACAGGAAGTGACTTTATAATTATTGGATTGGATAAAACATCGACAATTTTTCATTAAACTTTGCCGATAGAGACTAACTGTCTTGCGCCATTTCAACCGGTGAGCTGTATTTTTGGAACAAATGGCGCGCCACTTCACGGCGCGTTGCATTTTGCAACGCTGTGAGCATTGATCAGGAGTTTAAGAGTTAAGGCTAGTAAAGAAAGATGTTTTAAAGTAAAAAAAATATGTATATAAACCTGAAAAGTGTTTTTATTATTTTTTTTTTTCTTCCTCGTTCGCCCTGAAAAGGACATTGGTTGTGTTGTGTCGCCGTTTACAGCAAAGCTGCGATATTTGTGCCCGACACATCCAACTTCTGCACAGCATTTTTTGGGACCGTGTTTGCCTTCCCTCTTCGATCCCTACTCTTTCGGCCAGACTGCAGTGATGGAGTAGGGTCCTGGTCAGTTCTGGTTCGCTGACCCTGACGCAAGCAGTCAAGCTATGAATCGCTGACTGCATTCATATCTTTTGCTGCGTCTTCTGTCCCTATTAGTATTTAAACGGTGGTGAGGCTGTGGGAGGTGGGAGCATATGGTTCAAAGAACCCATAAAAAGAAATGGAAAGAAAACTTGTATAAGATGTTCATCATATTGAGGCTATACAAATTAGATAAATCATTCCTAGACCAACCCCTCCTTAGATGTGTGTTACCACATGCTTGGTAGGGAACAGTGTTACTATTCTTTGCTCCCCTTTCAATCCCTGGTAACACATGGGTGATTTGGAGATGTCTACCATTATATTTTCTTACTTTATTTGTTAATGTTTTTGGGAAAGGTGTTTTAAAGCACACAACCAAAAAAAAACCAGTGGTGAGGGATGGGAACATATGGTACAAGGATTACATTTTTTTAAAAATAAGAAAAGGAAGGAAAACTTGTATCAGGTGATAATCATAATTAGGCTACACAGATTAGGTAAATCATAGCTTGAGCACGATCGTGTCTGTCTTAGTAAAAGAAGGTCTTAGTAAAAGAAGGTCTTAGTAAAAGAAGACGTTTGATGTTGACAAGAGAATAATGGCTGTGAACCATGGAGAACAACAAAAACAACTGAGAAACTACAGACTTCCATAAATGGCTGCTTGCATAGAATAGGAGGATTAAATTAGGATCACTTATGGTGTTAGTGATGACACAAACCAGACAAATGCCAGTAGAACAAGAGATGAGAAGATAACACCCTATATACCCCAATATAACCGTTTTTAACCCTTCAAAGGGTTTTGGTTGAACAGGGTATAACAGCAGAATAACAGACGGAAGGAAAAAAAAAAAGATGAGAAGAAGATGCTGGAGGTGGATAGGACACACTGAGAAAACTGGTTGATAGCATTAAAAGACAGTACTTGTTCTGAAATCCCCAGGGTACGAGAAGTTAGAAGGAGACTGAAAAACACACGGAGAAGAGATTTGCAGACGTCAAAGGAATGAGGACGACCGGGACAGATTATGTGCTTATGGCACGGAACAGGAAGACTAGACATAAGTTTGTCGAAGGCCTGTGCTCCTTACAGAGCTGAAGGGTGAGGATCTGATAAGAGAATAATGTAATTAGGTGATGTGCTCTGGAAAAACTCAGCAGGAATAGGCTCTCTGTAATTTACACTTAAAAGATGAAATTTCAGAATCGTGGGGATGTGGATGGTTGTGATGGGTTTGTCTGACATTATCTTCCAGGTCAGTACACAACTGGTCGTGGCTCGTCTGGTGTGGGTCTCACTGCGTCAGTGATGAAGGATCCTATCACTGGAGAGATGATGCTGGAGGGTGGTGCCCTTGTGCTAGCTGATGAGGGCGTTTGTTGCATAGATGAGTTTGATAAAATGATGGATGGTGACCGAACAGCCATCCATGAGGTCATGGAGCAGCAGACAATCTCCATTGCCAAGGTCAGAACCTTCCCATTATTTATTGTATAGTTTTATATAAATAGTGTGGCTAGATCTTCATAATGTAAATAGAGTGCTACAGAAACAAACATTGCAATATTTCATGATGTGGTTACTGCAGTGATGGCGTGATGCACTATGGGTGGAACGGAAGAAAAAGTGGTTTTATTTGGTTCTTTTATTCCAGCGACTGTTATTGATTATCAGTTGAATATATGCTGCTGATACATTGAATAATTATGCAGCTATTTCTTCATCATCATCAGCTGCTATCTCCACAACGAAGGTCAGCTGCAATGGATCTCAAATGTCTTCTGTTTCTTGTCTTGATGGTGCACTCTGATAGACTCTTTCCTGTCCATCTCTTGATGTTATCTTCCCACTTATAGCGCACTCTTCCCATTTCATGATTGCAACATTCCCTTCTATTATCTGTATAACAGTTGTTAAATATGACACAAAATTGTCAGAAACGGTTTGTTACATAACTGTTTAACGGTTGTTAAATATGACACAAATCTGTAAGAAATGGTTTGTTACATAACTGTTTAACAGTTGTTAAATATGACACATATTAAGAAATGGTTTGTTGTACAACTGTATAACAATTCTTAAATATAACAATTTGTAAGAAATAGTTTTTATATAGCAACACACAGATTCATTTATTTCATAAATTTGTTTTTCTTGTCTAGTCTCCTGATTAAGCGCTGTATGGCAAATACAACTTCTGTATATATTTCTTGCCATTTATAACTGTTTCTTAGAATTTTGTACAATATTTAGTGATGTATTTGTTACTATTACAAGAGTATATTGGTGCCTTGCAACCCTTGTGCATATTACAACTGGAAAATGGAATGTGTGTTTTGAATTTTCTTTAGCAGTTGAGCTCAGTAATGGAATCTAGAAGTAATTTACCTTTCATTTTCTGTTGGAGCATTTAATCTAAATAAAGCCACTTTATTGACTTCAAGATGTTGTTACAGAAAAGGCCAAACCTTAAATTATCTTGGTTTTTTTTTTTATAATAAAGGAGTATTCAAGTATGTTTGTGCTCAGATTTGGAGAGGAAAAAAACAAAAGTAGCTGCATGGACATTTTTTGTAGTTCATTGCATGTTCATATTCTGTATAGCATGCAGACAATATTGCAATTCCATTCATAATATATAAGTCAGTGAATTGGCAGTGAACTCCGCCTATGCCGGTCCCAAGCCCGGATGAAAAAGGAGGAGGGCGGCCTGCATGGAGGCCGTAAGGAGACTGCCCCTCCACCATGCAAAGGCACAACAGGCCAATCACCTGTTTGTCTTAAACTATGATTACGAGCAATACAAGAGAGAAAACCGGACTGATTCTAAAGGCGACGAACTGGAACGGACTACGACTTATGGAACTTGGAACACAAGAAGTATAAATGGGAAGGAAGAGGAGCTGGTGGAAGAGATGAGGAAAGCAAAACTAGAAATCCTGGCTATAACGGAAACGAAGAAAAAAGGACAAGAAGTCATGGATCTCGATGGCAACACGTTGCTCTACAGTGGTGTACCCATATCTGAAAGAGCTAAAGGGGGCGTGGGTTGCATTGTGGCCCAAAATCAAAAAGATAGTATCAAGGGATGGAACTTTGTCTCGGAGCGCATTATGGTTGTAAAACTAAAAGAAGGAGAAACCATAGTCAACCTGGTCATAGTGTATGGGCCAAATGAGGATGAGAGAGCAGAGGTCAAGGAGGAATTCTTCGAGCTGCTTCAAAGGACAGTGGATGACTGCCTAGATGAAGTTATCATGCTCGGAGATTTTAGTGCCAGAGTTGGAAATGACCATGCTAGATGGGGTGGAGTTATCGGAAGATATGGAGAAAATACTCTCAATGACAATGGAAAGCGACTCCTTAGATTCTGCAGTGAGCAGAATCTGATCATTACAAACACAAAGTTCCCCCATAAGCGCATACATGCATACACTAGATGTGAACCAACCAAGAATGAGAAGTCAGTGATCGACTATGCCATTGTTCGGAGAAGCTCATTCAGATATGTCCGAGATGCAAGAGTCTGGAGGGGGCCACAGATTGGAAGTGATCACTACCTGCTAACAATCAAACGAACAACTGAAAGAGTTGCTGAGCCTAGGAACTGCCCAACATCACGCAAGAAACCAAGTAAACGAGCAGGAGAAATGAGCATTAGGACCTACAAGCTGAGAGAGCCAGAAATTAAGACCAGATATCAGGGGCTTATTGCTACAGCAGTGAGCAACACAGAAGAACGACCTGATGACTTGGAAACCCTCTGGAATAAATTCAAGGATATCATAAAGACAGCTGCTGCAGAAGCATGCGGTGAAGTCCAACTTGGGAACCAGAGAAAGAGGACACCTTGGTGGACAGAGGAAGTCAAAGAGAAAATAAGAGAGAAGAAAATGGCATGGAAACAATACTTAGGAGCTAAAAACACAACAGGACAAATGGAAAAATATAGAGAATATGTGACACTCAGAACAGAAGCAAAGAACAAAGTGCTAGCAGCAAAACAGAAGTCCTGGGAAGAATTTGGAGAAAAGCTAGAAAAAGATGCACAAGAAAACCAGAAATTGTTCTATAAGACCCTAAAGAACACGAGGAAGGAAAAACAATGCCCTCTCAAATTTATAAAGGACAAGCAAGGCAAATTGCTTACTGCCCCGAAGGAAGTAATGGAAAGATGGAAAGAATATTTCTCAGAACTCCTGGATGGTGAGCATGGTGAAGCATCTGAAATGATAACCACTAGCACAGAAGAGAAAACCAATGATGGTGAAGATGACATAAAGATGGAAGAACTGAGGGCAGCACTAGAGAAAATCAAGATGGGCAAAGCTGCAGGGCATGATGGTATAACACCAGAAATGGTTAAGTACATGGGAGCATCAGGCGACCTATTACTCCTAAAGGTCCTACAGGCAGCATGGTGCAACAAGACCATACCAAAGGATTGGGAGATTGCCATCATAACACCAATTTTCAAAAAGGGTGACAATCGACAATGTGGAAACCATAGAGGCATATCCCTTCTCAGTGTCCCTGGTAAAATCTACTCTAGAATCCTAGAGCAGAGACTCCGACGCCTAGCTGAGCCACAATTGGATGAGGTCCAGTGCGGATTCCGAGCAAACCGAAGTACTCAAGACCTAATCTTCACACTCAGACAGCTGAGTGAAAAGGCCCTTGAGTATAAGAGTGAGATCCATCTTTGTTTCATAGATCTGGAAAAGGCATTTGACAGAGTCCCCTGGAGCAAACTTTGGGACTGTTTGGCAAGGAAGAATATTCCAGCACCTCTGATTCATGCTATACAGAGCTTCTACAAGTCTTGCAGAAATTATGTGAGGACAGCAAACCATAAGTCAGAAGAGTTCAGGACCACCACTGGTGTAAGACAAGGTGATATCCTATCACCTTACCTCTTCATACTCCTTATGGACGATGTCATCAAGGCATGTAAGGAGAGAACAAGAAAGTATTCAGTGGGGTACTGGAAGATGAGACAGGTCTATATTTCAGAGCTGGCATTTGCTGATGATGTTGCCCTGATTGCTAAATCAGAGGCACATCTCCAATCCAACCTGCAAGTCTGGAAGGAAGAGCTGGAGAAGAGAGGGGTGGTCATAAGCAGCTCTAAAACAAAATCCATGGTGATATCACGAGAAGAAAGAAAACATCAGATTAAGTTGGGAGAACAGGTCCTGGAGCAGGTCGACCACTTTAAATATCTCGGAGCTATTATAGACCGAAAGGGAGGCATCAAAGAAGAGTTGGCCACTCGAAAAGCAGTGGCTGGGAGACTTTTTCAGGCCATAAATCGTGGATTCCTCAGCAAGAAAGAGGTTGGTAAGAAAACGAAGATGGCTGTATACCGCTCCACCTATGTCCCAGTCTTGACATATGGATGCGAGTCGTGGGTAATGACTACAACCCACAAAAGCCAGATCCAAACCTCAGAAATGAGGTATCTGAGGAAAGTGGTTGAAGTAACAAGAAGAGACATGGTCCGCAACCAGACGATCCGTCAAGGCCTAAAATCCCATCAGCTGCAGACCCAAATAGAACAGTCCCAACTAAGATGGTTTGGCCATGTCTGCAGAATGGGAGAAGATCGGCTACCACGACAAGCATGGGAAACAAAGAGCCAGGGACCCAGACCTCCAGGACGACCCAGAGTCCGCTGGGAGGACAACATTAGACAATCTTTGAAGGACCGAGGACTAGAATGGAACCAGGCCAGGAAGAAGACAGCTGATAGAATGGTCTGGCGCTCTCTCTTCCAAACCTCTACACCTCACGGTAGAAGGGGAACGACTAAGTAAGTAAGAATTGGCAGTGGTGCACCACTTCACATACCTGGGGTCTACCATCAACGACAAACTCTCTCTGGACACAGAAATGGACAGCCACATTGGCAAAGCTGCAGCCACCTTTGCCCGTCTTACAACATGTGTTTGGGGAAACTCCAAACTCACAACAATGACCAAATCTGCGGTATATAATGCCTATGTCACCAGCACACTTCTATATGGCAGCGAGTCATGGACAACTAATGTTAAGCAAGACAGAGGGCTCAGTACCCTTCCATCTACTGTGTCTATGCCACATCCTCGATATTTCATGGAAGGACAAAGTGACAAATGTCGAGGTGTTGTCACGTGCTGGCCTTCAAAGCATGTATACACTGCTTAGACAGCGCAGACTATGCTAGCTTGGCCATGTCCACCACATGGAAGATGGTCTCATCCCAAAAGATATCTTTTACGGACAACTGGCAGATGGCAAAAGAACAGTTGGACGACCGCAATTTAGGTTCAGAGATGTGTACAAGAGAGACATGAGGGCACTGGACATAAATGCAGCAACTTAGGAGGATGAAGCCGCCGATGCGGCCATGCTGTCTATGACGCCACCTCAGATTGGGCGAAAAGAAGCTATTATGGCAAGCTGATGAGAGGAGAAAACGCCAAAAGGAACACTAGAAAAAAAAAAGCATTGATGGCTGTCACCTCAGGGGCACATTCCCATAGTCAGTTATGACTGAAGGGGCTATTATATTATATTTATAAGTAAAGTGTTTGTTCCACTTACAGTAGCTGAATACAAATAATGTTCCATTTAGAATGCAGTGGAAAAAGAATACAGATAAAGAAAGGATCTAGAGACATACATGAAATATTTCAAACTTTACATTGTTTGTTTCTGTTTAATCCACAGATTGGCCCAGCACATCACATATGTTCACCAACACAACATTCACCCTCCATTAACATTCCAGCCACTGGAAATGAAGTTAATGAGGTAAGCTTCCATTTATCTCTCAAGTGTAACTTTCCAGTATTATCTTCATTTTCCTTTCAGTCATTTTGAAAATGATGACAGTCTTGAGTTCAATTGCTTCCCATGTTGTAAGTGCTTCAGTGCCTCCTTTGATAATATTGGTGCCACACCTTCACTATAAAGTGCACTTTCTTCATGTCCTAAGGATAGCACTGTTTTTCTATGTTCGGTATTCCTTTTTTTTTTTTTAATTGTGTATTACCTTCAGTCTTGTTTGGCTAGGTCCTGAAATGTCAGTTTCATAATTGTACATTTCTGCTGCCACCAGTGTGCTTCTTCCTTGTTTGTTTAGTTCCAACTTTCCAGGTGCAAGATCTGGAGATTCTCAAAGATGAAAGCAGGTGAGTTAGGCAGTCCATATTTCATTTGGCTTACTGTGTGCTGCTTCATAATCCTCACTGATGGGGGAATCTCCTTCCAAACTGGACCACTGAGCTGAATACGTTCACATTTCTGAGTTTTGTCTGGTGCAGGTTCTTTACAGGATGGTGTAACTGGTCCATTGTCCAACCATTCTTAGTTGCATGTTACGGTATACATGTTACAGTATACATGGTAAGAGGTTTGTCTTACTGGTGTGTAGGTGGTCTTTTTTCAGTTATAATGAGCAAAATGTATTGAAAATAGTAATGGAATGAACAACCATTTCAAGTATTTCTTTTGTATGTCATTTTTGTCACAGATTTTAACTTGTTCCTTTTTTTAGTTTTGTGATCTTCATGTTTCAGACGCTACATCAGCCTTTGCAAGTCCAGATATCCAACAGTTCCAGAGTCTCTTTCTGAGTACATCACAGGTGCATATGTTGAGATGAGAAAGGAGGCTCGCAATAACAAAGACATGACATTCACTTCAGCTCGTACACTCCTGGCCATATTGCGGTTAGCCACAGCCCTTGCACGGTTGCGATTGGCTGATACTGTAGAGAAAGAAGATGTGAATGAGGCCATGAGATTGATGGAGATGTCTCGTGATTCTCTGAATTCTATGCATGAGGCTCAGAGCAGGTAAGGGATTCCAGCAGAGGTCACTAGTATTGTAATGTTTTGATACAAATGATTCCTCCTCCACTAAGCATCTTATTTGTGTGGAATTTAAAAATAAAATAAAAATTAGCAATAGATTTTAAAGTATATTTTCTGAAACCTCAATCTCATAAGCATAAACATGTTAGAAAGCATAAATGTAGGTGGCAAAGCCCTGAGAAAAATAAAGAACATGAACTGGCAACAAACAGCAACTACAAGAATTAAGACCAATCACATAGAATGTTTCAGCTGATAAAAAGGGTGTTAGACAGGGATGTTTGCTGTCGCCTGATCTGTTCAATCTGTACATTGAAAATGTGAGAACCCCAGAGGACATGCTTGGAATATCACTTGGTGGACATAGTATAAACAATTTGAGATACGCTGATGACACAGTCTAAATAGCAAAAAGTGAAAAAGAGTTGCAGGAAATATTATTACAGTATTGACAAAGTGAAAATAAAGACCTCTGCCTTAATAGTAAAAAAGACAAGTTAGCATCTAGAAGAGAATGCACTATCAAAGTAAATGGAAGAGTATTAAAACAAATCAATAGATTCAAATACCTATGCGTATTAACATAGGACGGAAGATGTATTTCAGATGTGAAGAGTAGAAAAGCCAAGGAAAAAGCAGCATTCTATATAAGTATTTAAACCAATAAAACGGTATTCAATCAGTTTTACAAATAACGTTTCCAATTAGCATTCTATATACAATGATAAGTATGTAAAGCAAACATTCTTTGTCAGCAGAAGAAAGAGTGTGTTATATAGAACCAATCCTGACAAGCGGAAGTGATTTATGGACAGTTAGTAAACAAGTAGGCAAAGAACTATGGGCCAGAGAAATGTGGTGAAAAAGGTTAAAAATACTTTGGGCAGCTAAAAACAGAGTAATGAGGATGGTCTGAAAAAGGCCAGTGCGCAAAAAAAGCTTGCTTATGTTAGAAGGGGGAGCCGCGCTGGTGTAATGGTTGCCACATTTCGCTGGCGGTCAGGTGTTCAAGGTTCAAGCCCGGGCGTGTGCATTTGAAGCAGTGTCATTGGCCGGGATTTTGGCTGAATAACCTGAACGGATCCTGAGATAAACCCTCGGTGGATGGGAAGGGGCGAAGCTCCTGACTGGGTATGAAGGAAAGTCCACAGGCTCCCCAGCCTCGCAATGACATGTCATTGGGCCGAAGGGCTGAAAGCCCAAGTGCCGCAGGTTAAGGGGGAAAAAATGTTATAAGGAAGCAGTCCACTTTCTTTGGGCTTGTTGTGAGAAGAAGAAAGATGGAACATATTGTGACATCAGGAAAGATGGAACATATTGTGACATCAGGAAAGATTGAAGATTGTGACAGCAGGAAAGATGGAACATATTGTGACAGCAGGAAAGATTGAAGATTGTGACAGCAGGAAAGATGGAACATATTGTGACAGCAGGAAAGATGGAACATATTGTGACAGCAGGAAAGATTGAAGAAAAAAAAGAGAGGACAACATTGATAGAAGATGCTGGACAGTTTGACATGGCATGGAAAGAACAGAATTGATCAATAGTGCTGGAAACAGGAAGCTGTAGAAAGACACTACAGTCTACATTACCACTTGAAGAAAAAGAATAATTTCAAAGGCTGAGAACAGTTGCACCCTGTGTTGCATGACGAATATAAAGGCAGAAAGGAAGATGACTCAGGTTCTCGTGAAGCTGATGCAGTAGGGGCACGTAAAATCTCTGATTTTTTCATTTGCTTTCCTTCAGATAAGCTTTCTCCCTCATCCAAATTAGCATCTAAGTGACAGTGATTATTGTTGTTGTTTAACTAGGACTGCTGAGCTTGCTGCACTTCTGCAGCCAATGCTAAGTTTAAGAATCCTTGGCATTATCTACAACTCCGCCTATGCCGGTCCCAAGCCCGGATGAAAAAGGAGGAGGGCTGCCTGCATGGAGGCCGTAAGGAGGCAGCCCCTCCACCATGCAAAGGCACAACAGGCCAATCACCTGTTTGCTTTAAACCACGATTACGAGTAACACAAGAGAGAAAACCGGACTGATTCTAAAGGCGACGAACTGGAACGGACTACGGACTACGACTTATGGAACATGGAACACAAGAAGTATAAATGGGAAGGAAGAGGAGCTGGTGGAAGAGATGAGGAAAGCAAAACTAGAAATCCTGGCTGTAACGGAAACAAAGAAAAAAGGACAAGGAGTCATGGATCTCAATGGATAAACGCTGCTCTACAGTGGTGTACCCATATCCGAAAGAGCTAAAGGGGGTGTGGGTTGCATTGTGGCCCAAAATCAAAAAGATAGTATCAAGGGGTGGAACTTTGTCTCAGAGCGCATTATGGTTGTGAAACTAAAAGAAGGAGAAACCATAGTCAACCTGGTCATAGTGTATGGGCCAAATGAGGATGAGAGAGCAGAGGTCAAGGAGGAATTCTTCGAGCTGCTTCAAAGGACAGTGGATGACTGCCTAGATGAAGTTATCATGCTCGGAGACTTTAATGCCAGAGTTGGAAATGACCATGCTAGATGGGGTGGAGTTATCGGAAGATATGGAGAAGATACTCTCAATGACAATGGAAAGCGACTCCTTAGATTCTGCAGTGAGCAGAATCTGATCATTACAAACACAAAGTTTCCCCATAAGCGCATACATGCATACACTAGATGTGAACCAACAAAGAATGAGAAGTCAGTGATCGACTATGCCATTGTTCGGAGAAGCTCATTCAAATATGTCCGAGATGCAAGAGTCTGGAGGGGGCCAGAGATTGGAAGTGATCACTACCTGCTAACAATCAAACGAACAACTGAAAGAGTTGCTCAGCCTAGGAACTGCTCAACATCACGCAAGAAACCAAGTAAACGAGCAGGAGAAATGAGCATTAGGACCTACAAGCTGAGAGAGCCAGAAATTAAGACCAGATATCAGGGGCTTATTGCTGCAGCGGTGAGCAACACAGAAGAACAACCTGATGACTTGGAAACCCTCTGGATTAAATTCAAGGATATCATAAAGACAGCTGCTGCAGAAGCATGTGGTGAAGTCCGACTTGGGAACCAGAGAAAGAGGACACCTTGGTGGACAGAGGAAGTCAAAGAGAAAATAAGAGAGAAGAAAATGGCATGGAAACAATACTTAGGAGCTAAAAACACAACAGGACAAATGGAAAAATTTATAGAGAATATGTGACACTCAGAACAGAAGTAAAGAACAAAGTGCTAGCAGCAAAACAGAAGTCCTGGGAAGAATTTGGAGAAAAGCTAGAAAAAGATGCACAAGAAAACCAGAAATTGTTCTATAAGACCTTAAAGAACATGAAGGAAAAACAATGCCCTCTCAAATTTATAAAGGACAAGCAAGGCAAATTGCTTACTGCCCCAAAGGAAGTAATGGAAAGATGGAAAGAATATTTCTCAGAACTCCTTGATGGTGAGCAAGGTCAAACATCAGAAATGATAACCACTAGCACAGAAGAGGAAACCAGTGGTGATGAAGATGACATAAAGATGGAAGAACTGAAGGCAGCACTGGAGAAAATCAAGATGGGCAAAGCAGCAGGGCATGATGGTATAACACCAGAAATGGTTAAGTACATGGGAGCAGCAGGCGACCTGTTACTCCTAAGAGTCCTACAGGCAGCATGGTGCAACAAGACCATACCAAAGGATTGGGAGATCGCCATCATAACACCAATTTTCAAAAAGGGTGACAATCGACAGTGTGGAAACCATAGAGGCATATCCCTTCTCAGTGTCCCTGGAAAAATCTACTCTAGAATCCTAGAGCAGAGACTCCGACGCCTAGCTGAGCCACAGTTGGATGAGGTCCAGTGCGGATTCCGAGCAAACCGAAGTACTCAAGACCTAATCTTCACACTCAGACAGCTGAGTGAAAAGGCCCTTGAGTATAAGAGTGAGATCCATCTTTGTTTCATAGATCTGGAAAAGGCGTTTGACAGGGTCCCTTGGAGCAAACTTTGGGACTGTTTGGCAAGGAAGAATATTCCAGCACCTCTGATTCATGCTATACAGAGCTTCTACAAGTCTTGCAGAAATTTTGTGAGGACAGCAAACCATAAGTCAGAAGAGTTCAGGACCACCACTGATGTAAGACAAGGTGATATCCTATCACCTTACCTCTTCATACTCCTTATGGACGATGTCATCAAGGCATGTAAGGAGAGAACAAGAAAGTATTCAGTGGGGTACTGGAAGATGAGACAGGTCTATATTTCAGAGCTGGCATTTGCTGATGATGTTGCCCTGATTGCTAAATCAGAGGCACATCTCCAATCCAACCTGCAAGGTTGGCCACTCGAAAAGCAGCAGCTGGGAGACTTTTTCAGGCCATAAATAGAGGATTCCTCAGCAAGAGAGAGGTTGGTAAGAAAATGAAGATGGCTGTATACCGCTCCACCTATGTCCCAGTCTTGACATATGGATGCGAGTCATGGGCAATGACTACAACCCATAAAAGCCAGATCCAAACCTCAGAAATGAGGTATCTGAGGAAGGTGGTTGAAGTAACAAGAAGAGACATGGTACGCAACCAGATGATACGTCAAGGCCTAAAATGCCACCCCCTACAGACCCAAGTAGAACAGTCCCAACTAAGATGGTTTGGCCATGTCTGCAGAATGGGAGAAGATCGGCTACCACGACAAGCATGGGAAACAAAGAGCCAAGGATCCAGACCCCGAGGACAACCCAGAGTCCGCTGGGAGGACAACATTAGACAATCTTTGAAGGACCGAGGACTAGAATGGAACCAGGCCAGGAGGAAGACAGCCGATAGAATAGTCTGGCGCTCTCTCTTCCAAACCTCTACACCTCACGGTAGAAGGGGAACGACTAAGTAAGTAAGTAAGGCATTATCTACACTGAATGCAAAGGAAAAGAAATGGTAGATGCCGTATACCAAAATAACAATGAAGACAATACCAGGAATTACATATTCTAATCTCATATCAACTGCATCTTTGCATCGATGCTCCAATGCAACAGTTGTCCATCTTGTATCTCTTGTATTGATGGTTCGCTTTGATAGACTCTTTTCTGTTCATCTCTTGATATCTTCCTACTATTGCCTTAAACCCTTCCTCCCATTATGGTTTTCGGTAAGGTCTTGTTTGTCTTTTTTATATGACCGAAATATTTTATCTGCCTGGCTTTTATCTCCCTCATTATTTCTCTCATTTCATTCCTTGCTTTTCTAGGACCTCTTTATTTGTTGTATTCTAGCTTTCTTATTTCTGTAAATGGGTACCTGGGAACTCCGCCAATGCCGGTCCCAAACCCGGATGAAAAAGGAGGAGGGCGGCCTGCATGGAGGCCGTAAGGAGGCAGCCCCTCCACCATGCAAAGGCACAACAGGCCAATCACCTGTTTGCTTTAAATCATGATTACGCGAACTACAAGAGAGAAAACCGGACTGATTCTAAAGGCGATGAACTGGAACGGACTACGACTTATGGAACTTGGAACACAAGAAGTATAAATGGGAAGGAAGAGGAGCTGGTGGAAGAGATGAGGAAAGCAAAACTAGAAATCCTGGCTATAACGGAAACGAAGAAAAAAGGACAAGGAGTCATGGATCTCGATGGCAACACGTTGCTCTACAGTGGTGTACCCATATCTGAAAGGGCTAAAGGGGGCGTGGGTTGCATTGTGGCCCAAAATCAAAAAGATAGTATCAAGGGATGGAACTTTGTCTCGGAGCGCATTATGGTTGTAAAACTAAAAGAAGGAGAAACCATAGTCAACCTGGTCATAGTGTATGGGCCAAATGAGGATGAGAGAGCAGAGGTCAAGGAGGAATTCTTCGAGCTGCTTCAAAGGACAGTGGATGACTGCCTAGATGAAGTTATTATGCTCGGAGATTTTAATGCCAGAGTTGGAAATGACCATGCTAGATGGGGTGGAGTTATCGGAAGATATGGAGAAGATACTCTCAATGACAATGGAAAGCGACTCCTTAGATTCTGCAGTGAGCAGAATCTGATCATTACAAACACAAAGTTCCCCCATAAGCGCATACATGCATACACTAGATGTGAACCAACCAAGAATGAGAAGTCAGTGATCGACTATGCCATTGTTCGGAGAAGCTCATTCAGATATGTCCGAGATGCAAGAGTCTGGAGGGGGCCAGAGATTGGAAGTGATCACTACCTGCTAACAATCAAACGAACAACTGAAAGAGTTGCTCAGCCTAGGAACTGCCCAACATCACGCAAGAAACCAAGTAAACGAGCAGGAGAAATGAGCATTAGGACCTACAAGCTGAGAGAGCCAGAAATTAAGACCAGATATCAGGGGCTTATTGCTACAGCAGTGAGTAACACAGAAGAACGACCTGATGACTTGGAAACCCTCTGGAATAAATTCAAGGATATCATAAAGACAGCTGCTGCAGAAGCATGCGGTGAAGTCCGACTTGGGAACCAGAGAAAGAGGACACCTTGGTGGACAGAGGAAGTCAAAGAGAAAATAAGAGAGAAGAAAATGGCATGGAAACAATACTTAGGAGCTAAAAACACAACAGGACAAATGGAAAAATATAGAGAATATGTGACACTCAGAACAGAAGCAAAGAACAAAGTGCTAGCAGCAAAACAGAAGTCCTGGGAAGAATTTGGAGAAAAGCTAGAAAAAGATGCACAAGAAAACCAGAAATTGTTCTATAAGACCCTAAAGAACATGAGGAAAGAAAAACAATGCCCTCTCAAATTTATAAAGGACAAGCAAGGCAAATTGCTTACTGCCCCGAAGGAAGTAATGGAAAGATGGAAAGAATATTTCTCAGAACTCCTGGATGGTGAGCATGATGAAGCATCAGAAATGATAACCACTGACACAGAAGAGGAAACCAATGATGGTGAAGATGACATAAAGATGGAAGAACTGAGGGCAGCACTAGAGAAAATCAAGATGGGCAAAGCAGCAGGGCATGATGGTATAACACCAAAATTGGTTAAGTACATGGGAGCATCAGGCGACCTATTACTCTTAAAGGTCCTACAGGCAGCATGGTGCAACAAGACCATACCAAAGGATTGGGAGATTGCCATCATAACACCAATTTTCAAAAAGGGTGACAATCGACAATGTGGAAACCATAGAGGCATATCCCTTCTCAGTGTCCCTGGTAAAATCTACTCTAGAATCCTAGAGCAGAGACTCCGACGCCTAGCTGAGCCACAATTGGATGAGGTCCAGTGCGGATTCCGAGCAAATCAAAGTACTCAAGACCTAATCTTCACACTCAGACAGCTGAGTGAAAAGGCCCTTGAGTATAAGAGTGAGATCCATCTTTGTTTCATAGATCTGGAAAAGGCGTTTGACAGGGTCCCCTGGAGCAAACTTTGGGACTGTTTGGCAAGGAAGAATATTCCAGCACCTCTGATTCATGCTATACAGAGCTTCTACAAGTCTTGCAGAAATTATGTGAGGACAGCAAACCATAAGTCAGAAGAGTTCAGGACCACCACTGGTGTAAGACAAGGTGATATCCTATCACCTTACCTCTTCATACTCCTTATGGACGATGTCATCAAGGCATGTAAGGAGAGAACAAGAAAGTATTCAGTGGGGTACTGGAAGATGAGACAGGTCTATATTTCGGAGCTGGCATTTGCTGAGGATGTTGCCCTGATTGCTAAATCTCTTTCTCTTATGACAGTATCTGCCATCAAGCTACATTTAAAAGAAAATTTTATTTCACACAGGAGCCACAACCCAACTGACCAGATCTACCAGATCATCCGAGACATGGTGCCAGCCACAGGGGTTAAATCCATCAAGCTGTCTGATGTAATGGAACTCTGCACATCCAAGGGCTTCAAACCAGATCAGATACATGTCTGCATTGAGGAGTATGAAGATCTGAATGTTTGGCAGGTCAATACAGCTAGAACAAGGCTGACCTTTATTTAAGTTTCTGATCTTTAGAGGTTATGTTTGTCAGTAAAATAAATGTTAACAATTTGGATATTATGTGATGGAAGTCTGCCGATATTGTTTAGAAAATGTTTGCCAGTAGCTTGTAAAAATTTGTATATCTGAAGTTTGAAGCAAGAGTACCGTAAGAATGGCCTTGTAATTACTAAAGCAGTATCAAAAATATTTGCGTGTGAGTTGGTAAGAGCTACTCCAGGCAGCCAAGAAGAGGAATACAGGATGAGGAACGTGTCTTAATAGCATAGGAGTTTAAATTAAACGGAATATTGACAGTGTTCTGGAAGGGGTCAAAGGGGATAGAAATTTAAATGTTTGTGGCTGTTTAAGAAAAAGGAAGTGTGGTAATTTCTACATCATTTATTTGTCTGATGGACCATGAGTAATTTAGGTACATTTACTGCACATAATTGAAAGGTATCATATATAGTTTTTTGTCATTTACCCTTCATGTTGTATGTCTGTGAGCACTGACAAATTGGTTCACATAATTAGCTTTTTTTCCCATTTGTCATGAAGTCTATTTTTGACTTGAAAATTTGAATATCATTTTTTTTTAAAACTAACATTGATCTGTGGCATGAAATTTATGATGTGTTACATTTTTCATCTAACTTTGCTATGTGAGATTTAGTTTGGATGTATTCGAGTTCTGAAAAAATTAATGCAAATTATTTTTCACATGTATGGCTATGCGTCAAGATTTAATTGTCCAGTGCTGTTCTTAATTGGTCGACCAAATATAACTTGACAGCAAACTGTGGAAACAGAGATGCAAAGCATAAACCAGAGTTGGCACTACACGAAGTTTGTAGCTACCCTGCAAGACACCCAGGCATGATTGGTCAATGGCAAAGAGAAGAAGTACTTAATAGGATAATAATAATAACAGAAGAAGAATTAGTCAAACAGAAGCTTAGACAATAATCAGAAACAAACAGGAGTGACCTTTGCAGAGACACCAATATTGGTACAAGACTGACAAATGTGGAAATACATTTTTGTTAAAAGCGCTTAACACATTAACTACCGAATTGAAAAACACACTGTGGCCGAATTAAATTTGTTTCCCATTTTCATCCTGTAGGTGTTTGCACAAAGTAAGCTGTAGTTTTCGTATTCTGTACATTTCTGTGTAGTTTACATATTTTTGTGAATTACACGTCATTTTAAAGATAAATGAATGTCCTATGGACTCTGACTGCTTTGACGGTCGGTGGCTAAGGACGGAAGAAGAAGAAGAAGAATGTCCTATTACAATAAGCACCATTTGTAACTCTAATATAGGTTGTTGCTATTTAACGGCTGTCCAATGGCCGAGGACTTGCAATATTTTCAGTTATAACTGCTTGCGCCCCATCTCTATCAAAATCAATATGCACACTGTTTTCACTCTTGTCCATGTCACTAGATCTATCTGTCAATTGTTGAAACAAGTTTCTAGCCTATTCAGCCGTTAGACTAGATGTTCACGCATTTTTTGTGGTCCTATCACTACTTGCCACGGTAAACAGTTTTACACAATTTGGTAACTAACCAAAACGCTGAAAAATATGAACATAGTATCAATTTGCAAGTGCTCTACAACAACCATGCTTTGGGAATTTGTTTTCCGGTGGCAACTTAAAATCTCGAACCAGATCAGAAAGTGTTTCAGTACATTTTTTATTCGTTTTATTACTAAAATTAGATTGACGCCCTGAGCGGCTCGTGGTCCAAATGATAGGATTTTCAAAAGCCGGTCCCACCGGCTCGCGGTAGTTAATGTGTTAACACTTTGCTGACCAGCAATCCGGAGCATTACTGTCCCTGCCATTAATTTGTGTGGGATTCTGTGTCTGTGGCATCTGACAATGAGTGTTTGAGTAGTTAAGTAACTCTAGTTGGAGTCTGAACTGCTTCCTTCAATAACTGGGGTTGAAGTTGTAGCTGTGGGCCTCTGCAAGAGTCTTTGTCAGGAATGTTGATAATCCTCGACTGTGTGGTATAACTTGAAACAGGGTATCAGGCATAGAGGTACAGTGCAATCTGGGCAGTACATGCAAGTTTAGCTTCTTTTCCCTGAAGCTTTACACATTTTACAGTCTGGTTTGTACCTTGCCCTTTCGCATTTGTCAATGAAGTGGTGCTCAGTAAGTCGTGTTGTTGTGACTTGTGGTTTTGAAGGTGTCACATTGCTTCAAAGATTAATAGCAGGTTCAATAAGAGCGAGACTGACATCCTGCCTGAACCTCTTTGCTTCGATCTTTCTTGTAGAGTTGGCAGTGTTGTAGGTTATGTGCCCATTTACCAGGGCAGTTTCACCTAAGAAATAATATAATGGCAGGTACCATTTATATGATCTGTGTGGGTAGGGGTAGCTTGCATCCAGTTGGCTGATGTGATTGACACCTCCCATACTTTTGTTGTATTTTTCTGCAAGCACTGGTTTCTTAATTTATCTGCCCAGAGGAATTCATCTTTTTTTGCCTTGTTCATAACATTATTGGAGTGAACAGTAGATATAAGGTTAACTCTTTTCATATTATGCCAGATGACTCCAGCATACCTTTATCGGTAATCTCCAAAAGAACATTGCCAATTGTCCTGTACAGAATATTCACTTGGAGTGATTCCCCTTTATCAGTGTTTCGTGGACTGTCACACTAGTTCAGGTGCAAAATGCAGAGACAGTTGTAAACAAAATACATTTGGGGGGGTTGGGGGGGGGGGGGGGGGGGGGGGGGGGGGGGCGGGGCGGGGCGGCGAAGCGCGGAATAGAAACATTCATATAAGCCGCCTGGGCTCAGGAACTTGGGTGGTGCTAGTGTCCTGTTCATGCAGGGTACGCGGCAATGCGAGAGCTAACATATTAGCTTCTGGACACTGACTAAGGACAAGGGAGAGATATTAAAAACAATTAATGATTGTTATGTTACAATAAATCGTGTCGTGAAAAATTCTAAATCCACATATATAAACTAGACCATAAATGTAAAGTAGAATGAAATAATACAAAAGAAAGAAGCATGGTGAAAGACCAGTGCTTTCCCAATAGCGCTTCCGGTTTATAACGCCATAATGATTGAACGGGAGACCCTCCCTTTTCTATTTTGTCTGCATGAACTGTAACGTACGATAGTAAAAGCCTACAGCATCATACACGCGTTTCTAAAAATAAAACTGGTACTGTGTTTCTTAGAAAATCTTGATACGCAAGCTGCATAATGACCTAGATATACTAGCATTAATGAAATTATATACACTATGTTAACTTAAAAAGACAGACGGGCTTAGAAGAGAGAGAGAGAGAGAGATGCATGGAGGAACGCATGCAATTGTCCCACGTCGTCTCGCGATTAACAAGTGAATGCCAATCCCACGCGAAAGCCATGCAGGCCTGATTTTTTCAAATAAACAGTAATAAAAAACACTACCTATACGAGGGTTAGGTTTTGAAAACATTATTAATGCTTATTAGGAAACATGACACAATACTGTTTTACGTCTGAAATCCTGACTTTATACTGACAGAACAGTCAAAAAGGCAGGACAGGTGGCGGTTTGAAAATAAAAAAAAACATACACGACTATCCTAGAATAATACATATTTTGAACGAAGCCACTTAACCCCATTAAACTTAGATATTCTTGTGCCTTAGGATTTGCTGACAAAGAATATGTTATGTGTTACGCAAATAATCTAGTAATTAACAACTTATAGCCAAAATACTATAGTGGGGTTGTCTGACAGCACAAGATCATATTTGCTCATAATGGCTGTTTGAACAACACTGCTTTAGGGGAAATGCGGCCAACAAGTTAGATACGATTTGATTGGCCGTAGTCATATGTAAGGCGAAACCTTATTGGTCTAACTGCAAATACTAGTTGGTTGTTAATGGTTACGGTAGGATGGGTAAAGTTTTTTCAAAGGCTCTTGTAAACATGGTCTCATTGGTTAGAGCGTTCGATATAGTCAAATAGAAGCGTCAGTTCAGGGCCAGTTTTGAAAATAAACTTTATGAGAAGCCAGTGCGTTGAGAGCAAGCTAATATTTTTCTAAATAAAAGCCTGGACAGAGGCAGATCAAAATTGTGCCAGAATTCATTGCCAGTCAACGTTACTTGTTTAATATTTCCATGAATTGTGGTAAGCTAGACTTATTTCCTATATATACATATATATGTTATATGAAAATTGAATATGACATGATAAATGGTGTCTGTATGTGTGTGGTTCAGTAGCAAACAGAAGGCAAAGCCTAGATATTGCTCCACCATGTAAAAGCTTGTCAGAGAGGAGTATAACTGCATAAGGCATATATGGGATTGCCAAATAGTAACATGACACCTATCCTATTGTATAGAAGGAATTAACGCTGGAATTGCAGAGGCGTTGTAACCATTAGGGAGAGGAATACTGGTGTATATTTGTCGTAGATTTTCGATAGGAGAATTAAGACTAGGTTTGGTCCCTTCTGAATAGGTTTGAATAGGTGATAGACTCAGTGAGAGTTAGTGAAAGGTAATAGAATTTCCACACACGTGAGATGATAGATTTTGATATAGTGGCTGTCTCTGAAAGCGAAAAGAATTCTTCTCTCTCTCACCTATCTTCTACAACAGTTGTTACAGCGTCAGACAGACTACACCCATATACATATTACGTATATTTCTATCACTCACAGGCACGCACCTACACGTGACGACAGGTAAACACACAGACGTGGGAAAACTATAACAATGATATATATATTATCTAGAACGAGCTGACCAAACACGATTATTAAGTTCAAGAGCGATTTTATTATCAGGAAAAATCGGCTCACAACATCAAAGAAAGTACATCAAGGAAAATACATATACACATAGTCATAAAAAATCAAGGAAATGTTGCAAGGATGATAGCCCCGTTATAGTGTTAACTCTAGGTTTAGCCCGGCCCCGTTAAGAGAACAGATGATGGCGCCAGAGTCACAGATACATAGGGTTTGAGTCTAAGAGTTTTTCTTTGTTTTAACTCGTAATTATATGCACAGAGTTTGAAAAAAATCTGATTTAACCTAAGACAAAAACACAAGAACTCTAGCCTTAGCAACAAATTATGCAGATTGGAAAAAAAAATTAGGACAGCAACAGGGTGTCAAAGATAAAATAGTGAAAAATATCACTCAAACCAGCGTACACTCATTCATTCCGCCATGGCTTCTCATACTTGTACTCACGACTTTGCTTGCTGCCTCTTGGAACACATTGATTTTAGATTTTTCACACAGACTCAAAAAATGCAGTCTTCTGCCAAGAAGTCCCCAGTTCCAAAAGACGTATTTAACTCGGAGTCTCCGGGAACGACTACTTGGGTATGCAAATTTGTTCAAATGTCTGATTAAGTCACCTAACAATTATTCCAGGCGCGGGAGTTAGCAGAGCACAGTGTCAATAGCGTAGGTTTAAAAAAAAATGATGAATGTCAGGTCGGTGCCTTCCCTCAGTATAGGATTCACTTTCGTCACACCACAGATTTGTCCACAAGATATAATCTAGTCGGGAAATGATTGTTAATATTCACGCCACCAGGCAGCAAATTATATAGAGTTTCTAGAAGAAATTAAGTGCTGGCTCCAAGGTCCAGTATTTATCATTACAGTCTTTGAAAACCCGTTATAGGGATATTAGTATTTCTGTCTAACTTGCACCGTCAGATCAGTGTTACTTGAGAAAACCCACGTGGTTCAAAATAAGGACTGTCTATTTCTTCACAAGTATGGAAACTACTACTAGGTGCTGGTAAAGTTAGGGTCACCCCAAAACTTTCACTGTGTGGAGGAAAAAATAACACATATAATATAATAAACAGAATCTGAACTGGTTATAACTTACATTTAAACTTGCAAGCAGAGAGCTTTGCTTATCATTTAAACTTCCCGTGACGTAAGTTATATTTAAAAAATCAGCAATTCTCATGAATTAGGAACACGTGCGTATCCCGTCACCATTCATGAGGCTCGATTCTAGAGTTTATACGTTAGTTTAGAAAAATACACTCGACTGAGTATTAGCAGTTAAATTAAATTTATAAATAGCTACAATTGCCGTTATAAGCTAGAAATTAAATTTTTAGTCTGCTTTCCACTGAATGCTTCCCTAGAAAATATAATAGCCTACCACTTTATTTCTCTTCTGCGCTAAAGAAATAGATTAAAATGAATTAAGCGATTTAACACTTTAACACTCACAAAATCTATATATCTATCATATTAATTACCTCAACCACAGAATTACAGGTAGTCGCACAACTTAAGAATAAAAATGCTGAAAATATTTCTGGAAGTCTAGAAGTTCGACAAATTGCCGAAACAAACTGAGATCTTCGCTAACAGCTATTCTGTTTTTCGAGCGACCTATCTACTGTGAGTCTATGAGCGAGAATGAAATTAAAGTTTCAAACTTGGCCAATATCTTAAAATCAGACAAAGGGCCCAAACTATTTCGCCACGCGAAATTATCTCCCCTACTCCCAACATTTACGTCCGCTTAACGCGTGTCGTAACTGTCACCTACTGACCACGATGTACGCGTGTCAGTTTCAAATCCCAGACAGCCTGACTCCATTTCAGGGCAGTTTTCACACTACAGCTGACCATGGCCCAAGTGAGCGCCGTGTCAGTTTGGGATTTTCCAGACAAATGTCTGGATACTGACCGGTGCAGATGTAAAGTATCACACCTCACCGGGACTAATGCCGAGAAGAAACTCGCGCGCTCGGTGAGAATGTAGACGATTTGCTACGTCCTATGTTCAGCGAACCGACTTATCACGCCTTCTGACGCCCTGCAGCCCTGACATCTACGTAATATCGTCCTAGCGCGATTCTCAGTTTTAGAGAAAGGAAAACAGGTAAAGTTTGCGAATTATATGAAAATAATATTCGCAAAACGAATGGATGAAAAAATATACAGGAAAAAAGAAAATACAGAGATAATAAAAGAGAGAATTCGGTGAAAGAATAGGAAGAAGATGTAGGAAATTAAATGAATATAAACCCTACGTGACAGAGCCTCCCCCCTTTAAGATATGGAAGCACTCCATGTCTACGTTATGGAGTTTAATTTCCTATAACCGTAGCTTCGGGGTGTCTGTCTTCTTCCCTCTCCTCTTCCCCCTCCATCTCTGTCCAATTCCTACTCAAGTCCACTCCTCAAAGTTTCCTTCCCCTGGAATGTCTCATATGCGCGCTTGAAAGAGCGTCGCCGCTTCTGACATTTTTGAAAGATTTCCTGTGATAGCGGTGGAATATCCCTGCCACTATCGTCATCTTCGTCAGTTTTGGCGATCGTCAGGAGATGGTCGGAGGTTGGCACTGGTTTTTCCAAGTATCTCTTTAAGAGATTTAAATGGAAAACCTTCTCCTTTCCTTCAATAGAGATCTGGTAGTTAGCCTTAGAAATCTTTTTCAGGACGGTAAACGGCCCTTGCCATCCGATCTTCAGTTGGTTGTTCTCGGTAGGGAGCAACACCAAAACTTTCTCTCCTGCTTCCAGTTCTCTCTCTTCCGCGACTTTCCTGTATCGGTTAGCGTGCTTGGTGCGTGCTCGCTTAAAGTTAGTCGTTGCTAGGTCCCACCCTAGTTTCAACCGTTCCTTTAAAACCGACACATATTTACTGGCTGAGACAACTGTCTCATCAGCCTTCTCGTCTGTCAGAGACTGAAGTAAGGCTTCAAGCGGGCCCTTAATGGGTCTGCCGAATAAGAGTGTAGCTGGCGGAAATCCTGTGGAAGTATGAGGAGATTCTCTGTAGCCAAATAATGCTGCAGGAATACAGAGATCCCAATCTTCAGGTTTCACTTGTGCCAGCTTACTTAGCATCATGGTGAGGTTTCCATTAGCACGTTCCACGAGCCCATTTCCGCCGGAGTATATGGCTTAGTGTGGATGTGTTGGGTCCTCAAGATCTTAACGATCTCATCCATCAACAGGTTTCGGTATGGAGATCCATTATCCGTCAACACTTGCTGAGGGAATCCCAACCGAGTGAAAATCTGCACGAGGGCTTCTGCGACATGCTTGGCATCTGCGCATGTTAGCGGGATAGCTTCTGCCCATAAAGTGCATGTATCGACTAAGGTCAGGATGAACCTGTTCCTTCTTTTAGTCCTTTCGAAAGGCCCTAAAATGTCGATCACAACCCGTTCGAATGGTGTTCCCATTATTGGCATTTCACCCATGTGGACTGGGGGTGTCCGTTGCTTGGGTGGCACACGTTGGCACTGGGCACAGGATTTGACATATCTGATAATATCAGTATTTACTCCTGTGCCACCAATAATGAGTGGTTATACGTTGGTTTGTGGCGTTCTGTCCCATATGTCCGCTAAAGGGAAGAGAGTGCCCCATTTCTAGGATTTGGCTTCTGTACTGTTTCGGTACTAGGAGCTGGTTGTAACCTTGGTCAGGCTTGCCCGTTCTCCGATAAAGTACGCCATCCTCAGAAAAAATGTCCCCGTGCTGTTTGGGTTCCTTCGCCATGGGCAGTTTCCTAAAGCAGGGTGCCAAAGTAGGATCCTTTTGTTGCGCTTCTTTAAGTTCCATAGGTAACAAATTAGGCGCAGGCTCCCGTTCCTTCTTGGTTTGCCCTCTTGTAGTTACTGCTGCCACAATCGGCTCTTCCGGTTTCCCAATACACACGTATCTCCCGCCAAGTATGACTGGGTAGATGGGATCATCCATAACAGCCGCTTTGATCACACCTCTGACAAAGTCAGAGTGTATCTCCACCAATGCGATGGGAAGCGCTGTAGGTGCATCACTCTTACGAACTCCACAAAGTTTGACGGTCTCTCCTGTCTCTTGACCGGGTTTAACCAGCTTTCTGGCAACAATGCAATCATAAGAAAGCCCCGTGTCAAATAAGCAAGAAGTTTGAGAACCGTTCAAAGTAACAGTACCTCGCGTTGAGGGTCTATCCCCAACAGGTTGGGAATCACTGTCAATAATTCCGCCTTGCGAGACTGTCAATAAGCATCCGATGCGTTTCGGCTCGGTGTGCTCGGTCTGATCATATGTCCCGTGCTCAGGGGTTCTCCCTTTGCCACCTTGTCCTTTCTGGCTACGCTGCCATGTAGGGCGGTCGGGTTGATCAGACTGTTTGGGGTGGTTGGGGTACTTGTTCTTGTAGAACTTGGATTTTTCAGGAGGGGGGTTTTGAGGTCCAGTTTCTCTGTGGTTGTTTTGGTTAGAAGCCTGAGAAGATTGCTCTAGGTTATGTTTTCGAAAATGCTCCTCTGTCGGTTTCCGCTTTGTGGCCGGTAGTTCAGCCAGCGCATTGTGATAACGCTCAGACTTTTCCAAAATGTCTTCAAGTTTTTCTGCCCCCTGCTCAGCGAGAAATCTCCGGGTATCAGCAGACAAAGTGTTCTTTATTTGTTCAGTTAGAACAAGTTCCTCAAGACCTTCATAGGTAGAGGGGAGCTGCGAAAGCTCAAGGCACTTTGTTAGATATCCCTTAAGACGAGATGAGAACTGGTGAAAAGTTTCAGAATTCTCTTTCCGGCTGTTGCGAAACAGTTGCAAAAACTTGCGAGCGTTCATTTCAAAGCGCTCCAGTAACGCTTTCTTCAACACATCGTAGTCGTCTTGTTGGCTACTTTCCAGCTTAGAATAAACATCATAAGCAGAACCTTTTAGGGCCTGGGAAAGTTTCATATTCCAACGCGACCTCTCTAACCCGTACAGAGTTGCAATTTTCTCAAATTTTTCTAACCATGTGTCAATCTTCTCATTTGGACAAGGAAAAGATTCAAGAGTGAAAGACATAGCATTTAGTTGAAGAGATTGAGTGTTAGCAGGGTCAGTTAAGGAAGAATGAGGAGAAGACTCTCCATTGCTGGAGGTAGAGGCAGCACCACGACTTTGGAACTCTAGAGTTTTAAGCGCCAACTCGTGCTGTCTCTGTTCCCTCTCCTTCTCCTGCTGTCTCTCCTCCCTCTCCTTCTCGTGCTGTCTCTCCTTCTCTTTTTCCTCATGCTGCATCCTGCGAATTTCCATTTCCTCGTCCATTTTCTTCTGCTGTAATAGACGGTCTGCTTCTTCTTTCCTCTCCGCATCATATCTCTCAAGTTCGTCCCTGACAAAAGCTTTCGCTTCGTCTCCGTCCAAACCTTCTTGTCTCGCTTCGTCCCTGAGAAGCTGTCTAAGCTTTGCTCTCTCGGCCATATTAGGTCAGTGACTGAGACTATTGGAGAAAGAAAATAGGAAAAAGGATACACTGGTTCCTACCACTTACGAGAAAAAAAAATTACCAAAAATCAAAAGATGATATATTTAACCCTGGGATACCTCCTCCAAAATAAAATCTAACTATCGCTGCTATTATCGGCAATAAAGCACTCAATGCAAAACACGACTACGCCAAATAAATGGTAGTTAAGATTACAACTGAAAAATAAGTTGCTACAGTGGAAAAGCAAAAGAATATTGCAAAAATTAAAGAGAAAAATAATCCCTTAATTTTTAAAAATCCACTATAAGTTCGCCCCTGAAGTCAGATCGGGTAAGGGAGGGAATTAATCTGGACAAAAAGTCCGAAACACACTCCTTAACTTAGTTCAAACGCCGTTCTGCCTCAGTACCCAGTGAATGTTATACACTCACCACTTTACCAGCATTTAGTATTACAATCAGCAGTTAACATATATCCCGACAAAATCAACCTGTAACCAAAATGTATATTATTCAAAGATGCTGTGGAAAAAAAAAAACTTATTAGTTTGTGTGGTCAGCACGCCCGTAAACAGATCGCTAGTCTAGGGGGGTAATTTTTTTTAAAAAGATACACAACTCACAAGACATCACACTCTTACTCTATTACAGAATAAGAATCTTAAATACAAAATCCAGATAGACGAGTCCACGTTTGTCGTACTCGTCTTCCTATTCTAAGTTCAAAGACCGGAAACGAGCCCTCATTTGTCGTAGATTTCCGATAGGAGAATTAAGACTAGGTTTGGTCCCTTCTGAATAGGTTTGAATAGGTGATAGACTCAGTGAGAGTTAGTGAAAGGTAATAGAATTTCCACACACGTGAGATGATAGATTTTGATATAGTGGCTGTCTCTGAAAGCGAAAAGAATTCTTCTCTCTCTCACCTATCTTCTACAACAGTTGTTACAGCGTCAGACAGACTACACCAATATACATATTACGTATATTTCTATCACTCACAGGCACGCACATACACGTGACGACAGGTAAACACACAGACGTGGGAAAACTATAACAATGATATATATATTATCTAGAACGAGCTGACCAAACACGATTATTAAGTTCAAGAGCGATTTTATTATCAGGAAAAATCGGCTCACAACATCAAAGAAAGTACATCAAGGAAAATACATATACACATAGTCATAAAAAATCAAGGAAATGTTGCAAGGATGATAGCCCCGTTATAGTGTTAACTCTAGGTTTAGCCCGGCCCCGTTAAGAGAACAGATGATGGCGCCCGAGTCACAGATACATAGGGTTTGAGTCTAAGAGTTTTTCTTTGTTTTATCTCGTAATTATATGCACAGAGTTTGAAAAAAAAATCTGATTTAACCTAAGACAAAAACACAAGAACTCTAGCCTTAGCAACAAATTATGCAGATTGAAAAAAAATTAGGACAGCAACAGGGTGTCAAAGATAAAATAGTGAAAAATATCACTCAAACCAGCGTACACTCATTCATTCCGCCATGGCTTCTCATACTTGTACTCACGACTTTGCTTGCTGCCTCTTGGAACACATTGATTTTAGATTTTCACACAGACTCAAAAAATGCAGTCTTCTGCCAAGAAGTCCCCAGTTCCAAAAGACGTATTTAACTCGGAGTCTCCGGGAACGACTACTTGGGTATGCAAATTTGTTCAAATGTCTGATTAAGTCACCTAACAATTATTCCAGGCGCGGGAGTTAGCAGAGCACAGTGTCAATAGCGTAGGTTTCTAAAAAAATGATGAATGTCAGGTCGGTGCCTTCCCTCAGTATAGGATTCACTTTAGTCACACCACAGATTTGTCCACAAGATATAATCTAGTCGGGAAATGATTGTTAATATTCACGCCACCAGGCAGCAAATTATATAGAGTTTCTAGAAGAAATTAAGTGCTGGCTCCAAGGTCCAGTATTTATCATTACAGTCTTTGAAAACCCGTTATAGGGATATTAGTATTTCTGTCTAACTTGCACCGTCAGATCAGTGTTACTTGAGAAAACCCACGTGGTTCAAAATAAGGACTGTCTATTTCTTCACAAGTATGGAAACTACTACTAGGTGCTGGTAAAGTTAGGGTCACCCCAAAACTTTCACTGTGTGGAGGAAAAATAACACATATAATATAATAAACAGAATCTGTACTGGTTTTAACTTACATTTAAACTTGCAAGCAGAGAGCTTTGCTTATCATTTAAACTTCCCGTGACGTAAGTTATATTTAAAAATCAGCAATCCTCATAAATTAAGAACACGTGCGTATTCCGTCACCATTCATGAGGCTGGATTCTAGAGTTTATACGTTAGTTTAGAAAAATACACTCGACTGAGTATTAGCAGTTAAATTAAATTTATAAATAGCTACAATTGCCGTTATAAGCTAGAAATTTTAATTTTTTTCTGCTTTCCACTGAATGCTTCCCTAGAAAATATAATAGCCTACCACTTTATTTCTCTTCTGCGCTAAAGAAATAGATTAAAATGAATTAAGCGATTTAACACTTTAACACTCACAAAATCTATATATCTATCATATTAATTACCTCAACCACAGAATTACAGGTAGTCGCACAACTTAAGAATAAAAATGCTGAAAATATTTCTGGAAGTCTAGAAGTTCGACAAATTGCCGAAACAAACTGAGATCTTCGCTAACAGCTATTCTGTTTTCGAGCGACCTATCTACTGTGAGTCTATGAGCGAGAATGAAATTAAAGTTTCAAACTTGGCCAATATCTTAAAATCAGACAAAGGGCCCAAACTATTTCGCCACGCGAAATTATCTCCCCTACTCCCAACATTTACGTCCGCTTAACGCGTGTCGTAACTGTCACCTACTGACCACGATGTACGCGTGTCAGTTTCAAATCCCAGACAGCCTGACTCCATTTCAGGGCAGTTTTCACACTACAGCTGACCATGGCCCAAGTGAGCGCCGTGTCAGTTTGGGATTTTCCAGACAAATGTCTGGATACTGACCGGTGCAGATGTAAAGTATCACACCTCACCGGGACTAATGCCGAGAAGAAACTCGCGCGCTCGGTGAGAATGTAGACGATTTGCTACGTCCTATGTTCAGCGAACCGACTTATCACGCCTTATGACGCCCTGCAGCCCTGACATCTACGTAATATCGTCCTAGCGCGATTCTCAGTTTTAGAGAAAGGAAAACAGGTAAAGTTTGCGAATTATATGTAAATAATATTCGCAAAACGAATGGATGAAAAATATACAGGAAAAAGGAAAATACAGAGATAATAAAAGAGAGAATTTGGTGAAAGAATAGGAAGAAGATGTAGGAAATTAAATGAATATAAACCCTACGTGACAATATTGTCACATGAGAAGCTAACAGTTGGCCTACAGCGCTGAACTCTGTGTTTGTAATGTCCTGTGCTCCAGTGTGGAAATATATTATAAATTAGTTCTGAAGAAGGAGGTACAACCTTCTTATTTCAGGGACCGTGGTACTGAAGTAGTAGAGCAGCACCTGGTCTGAGTTTGGCTGGATCCAGAGAGCTGACAGCAGACTCCTTGTCTAAGATATCGACCAGTGGTGTATTGCAAGATAACTGAGAAGCAAGCGAGCAGAGGAGACAGTTTCCTGCCGCCTACACATAAGTTAAGAATTCGTCAGCCAGAGCAGCTCACCCTTGTATAATCCACCTTAAAATTGACTGTAATACTAAGTCAAGAGGGACAGTTATTGTTTTACAAATAAAAGGAACTGTGATCCCTTCAAGATTATTTCCACCATTAACAAACACATGAAGTCGTGATGACAAACAACAACATAGCTTCAAAGGCCAGTATTACCTCATAAACATATCACAACCCTACACACATATTGTAATAATATTATATGTCAGGACAAAGATCCTTTGTATAAATTTTGTACATACACATTGTGTTTACATTTGATTGTGATTCCTGATTCACTCTGTAGTTGGATCAGGATATCTATTCTTGAAAGAAATTAATACATAATTTAAACTTTAACACTTGACTTACTTAAGCTAGTCTTCTAGAGTGTATATGTATGTGCTTGTCATAGTGTTGTAAAGTGTTGTGGAACTTAATAAAGGTGTTTATCTGTCTGTTGGTTGTTGTGAACTTACACTTCATCACTATCATAACCCTAGACATTCAACGTAGTCATCACAATATTCCAGAATAAGTCTGACTGAGGTCGAAATGTGGTAGCAAAGTAAGGTCATCTGTAACACACTACAGTTATTAGATACAGATACCTTCACAGCTGATCTCAGTCAGTACACTAAGTCCCCTATAAATATTTATATATTCCCAACTTACCACATATATGTCCATCAGTTAGTCCGTCAATCTCTCTGTCAGTCATTCAGTCCATCAGATTATGTGTCAGTCAATACATCATTCAGTCTATCATTTATTCCATCCATCAAGAAATCAATCCATCTGTTCATACATCAGTTGGTAAGTCGGTCCGTCAAATTAGCAGTCTATCCATTGTTCGTCAGTCAGCCCTCAGCCAATCATCACGAGTAGATAAGGAAGTCACTTGGTCCATAGTCAATACATGAATCAGTCTGTTAGTAAGTTTGGACATTTAAAATTTCGTCAGTCCGTCAGTGAGGGGGGTTCTGATAAAAATTATGACAAATAAAAGTCAGTTAAACAATAAACCAAAAGCCTCAAGCTCTTAAGTCTCTCTCTCTCTCTCTCTCTCTCTCTCTCTCTCTCTCTCTCTCTCTCTCTCTCTCTCTCTCTCTCTCTCTCTCTCTCTTTCTTTCTTTCTCTCTCTCTCTCTCTCTCTCCATCCATATTTTGTTTATATTTGTCTTTGTGTTTTGTACCTCAAATAGTATGACAGTCCACAAAATACTGCTAATGGGAAATCACTTTAAATGAATATTCTGTGCGGAACAATTTACAATGTTCTTTTGGAGATTACCCCTTTATCTTCTTTGTGGTACAAAACACAGGATGATCAGCCTTTTTTAAATTTGAGTTGCTTTTCCTTCAGTGCTTCAGGAAAATGCTTCCTATTCTCAGCTACTGTTCCACATGCACCAATCGGAGTTTCTTTCAGCTTTTGAAATAAAGCTGGGGCTAAATAAAAGCTGTTACAGTATAAAATATGTCCTTTGTTGCCATATCCAACCAGAAGATCTGGAAGTTGGCCCAGCACAACCTTCATCACTTTCCTTACCAGTATAAATTTTCAATTTCAGGCACTATTGTGTTCTAGCATCAGTGAGAACAAATAGTTTGAATCCCCACTTTGTGGGTTTTGCTGGCAGGTCTAGCTTGAAATATATTCTACCCTTGAATGTCACCATTGCTTCATCTATTGACAACTCCCGCCCAGGTGTGTAGTGTTGCATATAGGTAGGCAAAATAATACCCAGAAGAGGTCTGAGCTTGAGGGGATCATACCCATGCTGCCCCTCTCAATTCTGATATCATTATTATTAAAATGGAGATATCTGTGCAGCAGTTGGTACCTCTTCCGACTCATGACCCTCGAATATGGTGTATCATTCAACCAAAAGTACTTACACCAGTAGTCTGAGACTGCTGGTTTATAACACATTCCCATGCCAGTCTGAAGGCCTATGAAAGCAGAAATTTTAGCTTCATGTACTTAGCATGTCCTGTGTACTGAGCGAGGTGATTTTCTCCGTACCTATTCACTTCATCAGTGATCAGATCTATGGCAGTTTCCGTAAATAAAAAGTTTGAAAAAATTCAATGGACTTGAATTCAGTTGAGTCTGCCTTGATACCTTCTTGTTCTTCATATGGAGGAAGAATGTCAAGCTCATTAAGTTCATTGTGAGCAAGCCTTCTCCATTTGCAAGGATTATTTTGATGGGCAGTCCTGCCATGGCCCCTTGTGCCACGCCCCATCTTCTGCTTCAGGCCTACCTACATCACCTCCAATTTCGTTGTCGCTACTGCCACTATGGTTATATTTAGTGTTCCATCTGTACTTAGCCATGAGATATCACTTTCAGCCCCAGGTTCGCTACCAGAATCAGCCTTGTCTGTTATAAGTCTGGTTTTTGTCATCACTCATCACATGCACAAGCTACGATTGTCTGCTTCACCACTGTGCACATGTGGATTAAACGAACAAACTGCTGAGCATGTTCTACAGGATTGTCCTCTGTATGACCAATTAAGGAAGATATACTGGCCCAATGACTCAACACTAAACTCAAAGCTATATGGAGCTAAAGAGGAACTTCAAACAACAGTCGAATTCATCATGAGAACTCACCTGACGGTGTAAACATCAAAGATGCGATCGCAAGAAGAAGAAGAAGTCATCACTCATGATAAAAACAATTGTATTAAAAAGTAATGAAAATTTAATCAAATTTCTACTTCTAACATTGCTACACGATATAATTCATGGGTGCAGCCATTGTGGAAATTATACAATTACCTGAATGAGACTTAGTAAAACTATTGACATGGCTGCCCTGTCGCTTTCACATTCTTGCGAATTCGACTTCCGTCGAATTAGATCAGCAAGGGTATATATAGCGGAAATGTGAGGATCGTTGAATTTGGTCAGCAAAGTGTTAAGGAAAAATGATGTTTCTTCACAAGCACTTAGTTTACGGGACAAAGTAAGAAAAGAAAATCTTACTAATTTTTTTTTCTGAAATCAACAGTGTTTTAAAAATTTGTGGTCGCCAGCATTTTTATTGTGGATTTTTTTTTAACACCTTCACTCTCCAGCCTTCTCTCTTTGTATTTTTTTTAAGTGTGAACGCCTTGCTACTTTGTCAGCTATTTCTCTCTTCGTGCACGTGTTATGCAATACTGGTTTTCATTTTAAGAAAAAAATTTAGGGGGGGGGGGGGGTTGAGAATCTGAGGAGAAAGAAAGAATAGGCCTACTACTCCCTCAGACTGTTGTGTTCAAGCAACTAATATGGGGCTGGCAATCTCATCATAAGAGATAAAAATAGCTACAAGAGTAAGTCAATGCTCAGTGCAAGCTTTCTGCAAGGGAACCAGCTACAGTTATTGCTCCTTACGAGGCACAGGGGTAAATGATGATGTTGGTCCCATCCAATAACAATGTCTTCTCACATTTTGTTCCATTGGTATTTGTCTGTTTCTTTCCATCAGTTTCACATTAATGATCTTGTTCTACTATTTTGATCCTTCTGTTCTATGGTAAGGGGAAAAAAAAAGGATCCCGTTACACGCCTATTGAGGCATATTAAATGATATTAGGAATATGGTGTTGGGCCCATATTTTCTTGACCATCGGCACACTAGGGGTGATGTGGTCTATTGTATGGTGCTGAAGTTAAAAATCTTGTTGAGTTATGAAATGTTTGTTGTTTTTCATGTCTCCATTACGGAGCTGTTTAGGTGAAAACAAAAACTACTAATTGTGTGAAGTGTGTGGTGAAAGCAAAAACTAATTGTGTGAAGTGTGTGGTGAAAGCAAAAACTACTAATTGTGTGAAGTGTGTGGTGAAAACAAAAACTACTAATTGTGTGAAGTGTGTGGTGAAAACAAAAACTACTAATTGTGTGAAGTGTGTGGTGAAAACAAAAACTCCTAATTGTGTGACGTGTGGTGAAAACAAAAACTACTAATTGTGTGAAGTGTGTGGTGAAAACAAAAACTACTAATTGTGTGAAGTGTGTGGTGAAAACAAAAACTACTAATTGTGTGAAGTGTGTGGTGAAAACAAAAACTGCTAATTGTGTGATGTGAAAACAAAAACTACTAATTGTGTGAAGTGTGTGGTGAAAACAAAAACTACTAATTGTGTGAAGTGTGTAAGTGACCCTGAATAAATTTATTGAGGAAGAGAGCAGTGTTTAGAATTAGGCTAAAATAACTTGCCTGTCTCATTAATGGGTTTCATCATCAGAGCAGTGGTGGCTGCATGAGGCGTACAAAGGAAAATGATGATGATGGATTATTGTATCCCAATATACCAGTGATGCTGTTTTCATTCTTAAACTTGATTGGCATTTGTGCTACCAGGAATGACAATACCAGGAACGGGAGAAATGAGCATTAAGACCTACAAGCTGAGAGAGCCAGAAATTAAGACCAGATATCGGGGGCTTAATTGCTACAGCGGTGAGCAACACAGAAGAACAACCTGATGACTTGGAAACTTTCGGGATTAAATTCAAGGACATCATAAAGACAGCTGCTGCAGAAGCATGTGGTGAAGTCCGACTTGGGAACAAGAGAAAGAGGACACCTTGGTGGACAGAGGAAGTTAAAGAGAAAAAAAGAGAGAAGAAAATGGCATGGAAACAATACTTAGGAGCTAAAAACAGGACAAATGGAGAAATATAGAGAATATGTGACACTCAGAACTGAAGCAAAGAACACAGTGCTAGCAGCAAAACAGAAGTCCTGGGAAGAATTTGGAGAAAAGCTAGAAAAAGATGCGCAAGAAAACCAGAAATTGTTCTATAAGACCCTATAAAGAACACGAGGAAGGAAAAACAATGCCCTCTCAAATTTATAAAGGACAAGCAAGGCAAATTGCTTACTGCCTTGAAGGAAGTAATGGGAAGAATATTTCTCAGAACTCCTGGATGGTGAGCATCAGAAATGATAACCACTAGCACAGAAGAGAAAACCAATGATGGTGAAGATGACAAAGATGGAAGAACTGAAGGCAGCACTGGAGAAAATCAAAATGGGCAAAGCAGCAGGCCCTGATGGTATAACACCCAGAAATGGTTAAGTACATGGGATCATCAGGCAACCTATTACTCTTAAGGGTTCTACAGGCAGAGTGGTGCAACAAGACCATACCAAAGGATTAGGAGATTGCCATTATAACACCAATTTTCAAAAAGGGTGACAATCGACAATGTGGAAACCATAGAGGCATATCCCCTCTCAGTGTCCCTGTTAAAATCTACTCTAGAATCCTAGAGCAGAGACTCCGACGCCTAGCTGAGCCACAATTGGATGAGGTCCAGTGCGGATTTTGAGCAAACCGAAGTACTCAAGACCTGATCTTCACACTCAGACAGCTGAGTGAAAAGGCCCTTGAGTATAAGAGTGAGATCTATCTTTGTTTCATAGATCTGGAAAAGGCGTTTGACAGGGTCCCCTGGAGCAAACTTTGGGACTGTTTGGCAAGGAAGAACATTCCAGCACCTCTGATTTATGCTATACAGAGCTTCTACAAGTCTTGCAGAAATTATGTGAGGACAGCAAACCATAAGTCAGAAGAGTCATGAACTCTTCTGACTTATGGTTTGCTGTTTCTTCACACCACTGGTGTAAGACAAGGTGATATCCTGTCACCTTATCTTTTCATACTCCTCATGGACGATGTCATCAAGGCATGCAAGGAGAGAACAAGAAAGTATTCAGTGGGGTACTGCTGATGATGTTGCCCTGAAATCAGAGGCAGCTCTTCAATCCAACCTGCAAGTTTGGAAGGAAGAGCTGGAGAAGAGAGGGATGGTCATAAGCAGCTCTAAAACAAAATCCATGATGATATCATGAGAAGAAAGAAGACATCAGATTAAGCTGGGAGAACAAGTCCTGGAGCAAGTAGACCGAAAGGGAGGCATCAAAGAAGAGTTAGCCACTCTAAAAGCAGCAGCTGGGAGACTTTTTCAGGCCATAAATCGAGGATTCCTCACCAAGAGAGAGGTTGGTAAGAAAACGAAGATGGCTGTATACCGCTCCACCTATGTCCCAGTCTTGACATGGATTCGAGTCATGGGCAATGACTACAACCCACAAAAGCCAGATCCAAACCTCAGAAATGAGGTATCTGAGGAAGGTGGATGAAGTAACAAGAAGAGACATGGTCCGCAACCAGACGATACGTCAAGGCCTAAAGTCCCACCCCCTACAGACCCAAGTAGAACAGTCCCCAACTAAGATGGTTTGGCCATGTCTGCAGAATGGGAGAAGATCGGCTACCACGACAAGCATGGGAAACAAAGAGCCAGGGATCCAGACCCCCAGGACGACCCAGAGTCCGCTGGGAGGACAACATTAGACAATCTTTGAAGGACCGAGGACTAGAATGGAACCAGGCCAGGAGGAAGAGAGCCGATAGGATAGTCTGGCACTCTCTCTTCCAAACCTCTACACCTCACGGTAGAAGGGGAACGATTAAGTAAGTAAGCTACCAGGAATGGTTTGTGAAATATTAAATGGTCAGTTGAATTTCAGAATTAGTTTGGTTTGGTTTTAATGACTATCTTCATTGCACAAGGACAACTCCATCAGTGCTTCGATCTCCTCCCATAGATCACACAAGGAGGATCTCAGCACAGTGCACGGATTCCGTAGCAACGGCAAGAATCCCAGTGTGTGTATAGAAATCAAACATTGTATAATCATTTTTGTGGTTGGTAGGTTTCTAATTTTTAAATTTTGCCAGGGCAGCAGCCTTATGGAAATAAAAAGCAACGAAACAAAGTTTGAATGAGCTTTTATACACACAGTGTTTGTGTGTTTTCTTTACTTTAGTAGTTGTGCTAAGCCGATAATGTTCTGTTAGTGATATGAGTTACCTTTCTTAATCCTCAGTTTCGTTTGCGCTCCTTACAGAACAGGAGCCACCACTGCAGCTGGTCAGTTTACAGGAAGCCTGCACTAAGCATTCACATGTCTGTGGCACTTTGTTTTCAATAGTGAGGTTGCCAGTATCATCTTCTTCTTCTTCCGTCCTTAGCCACCGACCGTCAAAGCAGTCAGTGGCCATTACGCCTAGTGGCGTCTTAGGGCAACAGCAGATATGTTTTCTTTGCCATTGTTTCCCATCACGCCTAATGGCGTCTTTAGGGCAACGGCAAATCAATCCATTTGCTGTTGTTTCCGTAATCGAAGTGACTGGCAAACGGGTGATCAGCCCGTTGTGCAAGCCAGTATCATAAACACCCTATATTAGTTGACTCGTATGACATGCTTGAGGGTGCAGAAGTCCTATTATTTAGTTTTCTTAATAATGCCGTCGAAAGGTTGCCATGTTGTAATCTTGCCATGAGCTCCAGCTCTTCCATAGTGATGTTATTTAATTGTAAAGGATTACATAAAGTTTGCTCTTGTCTCTTTGTTACAACTGCTTTTCCTTTGATAGCTCAGGTTTCAATAAAATATTAAACAAATCAACAACGCACATTAATTACAAACAAATACACACAGCTTATAATTAAAACAGAATTTTATTTGCAAAAATTTATGTATAGACATTCTTACGCGTGTTCTGTTATGTTCTTTGCTAAAGAGATTAAAAACAATTTAAATTAAGAACTGAAAATTCGTAACAGGAGTGTCTAGATCAACTTACGTGTTTTTAAAAAAACTGTCAGATTAACTTGCATGCTGAGTTTTTCCAACTGTGTTTCAGTGAATGTTCTATAAATGTGAATCCTCACAAATGTGGTATTCTAATAGTCTACAATAAGCATGATTGGCAGAGAGCCGACTATCTGTCGCAGCTCTCCAGTCAGAAGGCGTTTAGCGTATTTTAAAATAATATGTAACATTGGGAACAGATAATGTAAAATTAATACACCAAGCAATCATAAACACAGCGTTATTAAGAGTTAATTATCATCTGATTTGATGATATCCATGACATCTGCCATTGTCGTTATATAGGTATGAATGTTGCCATTAGTACAGATAGATGTCTTACATAATTTTTTTCTTAGATCAAATTTTGACAGATCATTATTGGTGTTTGTTATGTAGTAAAATATGGATGATGATTGTAAAATATAATGAAAAAGATAGTACATAGGTTTCATCATACTGAAGATTAGTTACAACACGTTTTGTCCTTACTGTCCGAGAGTGATAGCTAAATACATATGTTGTACATTTATCCCCATAGTTTTCAAACAGGATATTATTTTTTTTTATTTGCCTCATAGTTCCAGAGAAAGCAGTTGTTTCTCCTTTAGACATGTAAGAGTTGACAAATATGAAATTCTGTATGAGGCTGGCAACATCATGTTAAACAAATTGCTAAAGAAACTACTGCTGCAAGAGCATGCAAATGCAGCTACCTGGAGACCAGTTGCAGTGATGGCTCCATGCTCTGTAGGGAGAAAAAAAAAGAAGTCGATATCCTATATATAAAATCCCAGCTTTTTATGTCAGTGCATAACGCTAAGGGATGCAACTTTGGTTGACATTAAGTGTATTGGTTCCCTTATACTCTCCCGAAAACAGTAATACTTACCAAAGAAGAATGACAGTGTGCACAAAAATATATTTATAGAATGTGTGATCCCGTATACACACATTGTGATCCTTGCTGCTGCTACGTAGTTCGTGTACTGTGGTGATGCACAGTGGTTTTTTAAAACCCTTTTGAATAAGTAAAATTGCCGTTAGGTATTGGTGCTTTTGAATTTAATTCCCGTCTTATGACGGGCTTTTACACTAGTTATTTATATAATTTACCACATTCAATTCATTCATTCCTCTTAACATTCTAGCCCTCGATAGTTATACCATTGTCTCGTAATAAATTCTAGGGAGCGGTGAGGTGTAAGCTGTCCCATATTCTTACGTATCGTTCCTGTTGCATGTGCTCTTGCAGTGTTTCTGTCAGTAATAATTTACTTTACTTAGAGGTCATAACTACCTTATATTTGTCACCTCTTGTGACATTCCTGAAGTCTTGTAACCTAATTCTAGCATCGTGAAGCTTCATGGCATTTAGCTAGTTCCCACCACAATTGTCCTTTGAGCACTCGAGTGCTTGTCTATTTTTTTTTCCCCGGCCGCCTTGTCATGACATACCAGATCTGTTCCTCTGCTTCTTTGATATCACATACCTGGGACAGCCATTTTGTTCCCTCCAACTATTGGCGGAAAAGGTTAGTTGCTGGATTACCAAGAAGTCCCGAGGGGGCCGACATAGTGTGATGATAGGGATTTGTTGTTGTTTGGCTGCTGAGCTCTTCGCAGGCATGTCCAAGTTGAAGAATCCATGTGTTCTGTAGCTGTTGGGTGTGCCTTATAGTGTCTTTGTTGGGGAGCTCGGCAACAGCTTTATTCATTCTGTGGCAAGTCCTGGGCAGGTAAGCAGCACATGTTGAACTGTCTTGTATGTGTGGGTTCAGTTGCAGTAATTTGGCTCATGTCAGGTTTAATTTAAGTGGTTGTTCAGTCAGGGGTACTCTACTCCATACATCGTCATAGGTTGTTGTCATTTCTTTACACACGATGTGTCCAGTAGACCCTTTTGCCCATCAGTTAAGCCATTCCTCCATGAGGCTTAGCTGTGTGCATGTTGGCTGGAGCGATCGTTTGAACCATGCATTTTCATAACCTGGCATAAAAAAAAGAATCACATGTGAAGCAGCCACCTAACTTTGAGTTGCACTTGTTCCTATTTTATATATCAGCATGCCATAACATTTGTGCTTCCAGTTCTAGCTGTGGTTCCCTGTACTATAAATTTGTTACAAACCTGTTGCTTATTACGATGTGCAATTTGGAAGGGAAAAGAAATTAATAAGAGCTATAAAATATTTTTGTGAAAGCCTGAGAGAAAAATAAAATCAGATTTTCGTATTTACTTATAGAGTAATTTTTAAAAATGCTATATTTAAATTTCTTTTTGTTGGTAATTTAGTACGTGTTGAAAGATGCAAGATATAATATGTAAATAATGACTCGTATTTCAACCGATGCATAATGAGAAAGGGGGAAAGACGTCAGGATTACAGGAAGTGAAAACGTAGTGCTTGTGATGGTCAATTTAAGGAGGGGAAAGACAATGATTGATAAAGGTATTATCAGTCCTTCAAGGGTAAATATGACGTAGCAAACAAAGTCATTACAGCAAAGGTGTGGAGTGAGCCTCTGACTACAGCGGTCACGGCTTCTCTAGATTTTTTTTTTTTTTTCCTTAACCAGCAGCACTTGGGCTTTCAGCCCTTCGGCCCAATGACATGTCATTGCGAGGCTGGGGAACCTGAGGACTTTCCTTCCAACCCGGTCAGGAGCTTCGCTCCTTCCCATCCACAGAGGGTTTATCACAGGAGCCGTTCAGGCTATTCAGTCAAATTTCCGGCCGTAAACATTTCTTCAAACGCCGACGCCCGGGTTTGAACCATGAACACCTGGTCGCCAGTACAACGCCGAAGCCATTACACCAGCGCGGCTCCCGGCTTCTCTAGATGAAACTCACTATGCTAAAAACTACTCATCCATATCAGTAAATCCAGATGCCCATTCTGTAGGTATACAGTAACAATACCCCTCTCAATTTTATTATGTAGGGAGAATAACCTAACACTTAGTATTACTTGAAATCATACAGTGACATTTATAAATGGCGGGTGTACCATTTCCCGTAATTGAAGAGTTCCTTTGTCTTTAAGCCATATGCGGAGAATAGAATTAAAACATGACCACTGGTTACAACTATGTCCTTGGTAGCCAGGTGTAATTCTTGCAATGTCCTTCTGCTTCTGGATTAGATTCTCTTCTTGTGTTTTGGAGATTTTAATCTCTTCTGTCCTAGGGGTTTTAATATCTTTTTTTTTCTTTTTTTTTTGGGTTTTAATCTTCCTTAGGACTTTTCATATATTTCTCATCTTGGAGGTATAAATCTTTTCCTTCTGTCATAGGGCTTTTCACCTCTTTCTCATCATTGAGGTGTTAAATCTTTCTTGAATCGTGGAGATTTTAATAAAACTTCTATCTTGGAGTGTTCATTTTTTCTTCTATCTTGGAGGTTTGAATCTTTCTTGTATCTTGGAAGTTTTAATCTTTTCTCTATCTTGGAGGTGCTAGTTTCTTTCTGCCGTCGTTGGTCTTGGAGGTTGTATGTATCTTCGAAGTTTTAATCTTTTCTCTATATTGGAGGTGCTAATCTTTTCTCTATCTTGGAGGTGCTAATCTTTCTTCTATCTTGGAGTGTTAGTTTTTTTTCTGCCGTCATTGGTCTTGGAGGTTGTAGTCTCTTCTGTTTTGGAGTTTCGAATATCTTTCTCCTGTCTGCGGGGATGGCGTGGTTAGATATCCTTTTTCTATCTTGGGTTTTTAATCTTTCTTTTTTTTTTTTTTTTTTGCAGTTATCTTTTTCTTCTGTCTTGAATGTTTAAATCTGTTCTTCTCCTGTATTGGAGGTTTTAACCTTTGTTCTTGTCCTGATGTTACCAGAATAAGCATTCATTTTGCTAGCCAACAGTTACCACTGTTTTTTCTCCCAATTTCATTCTTTTCTGCACTTAAATGTACCTCTGGGTTTTGTTCTTTGTTACATTTCCACATCTATGATCCTGTCATACTAATCCAGCCTTTCTGTTACCTGCAAGCACCTGTTTACTGAATTAGCTCCTTGGTTAACAGTTTTGTTGGCTGACTTCTTGTTTAGCCTGATTTAGATACAACATGTAAAAAGATACAACACCTTACTGATGACCATAATAGAAGGGAGAGTTGAAGGCAAACCTGCAAGAGGAAGTCAGCGCTATTAGTGGGAAGATAACATCAAGAGATGGACAGGAAAGAGTCTTCAGAGTTCACCATCAAGACAAGAGACAGAAGATGTTGGAGATCCATTGTAGCCGACCTTCATTGTGGAGATGGTAGCCGATGACGAGGTACAAGAGTTAGAAAATTAAATTTTCTAAAAAGTGGTCCAACATAAATTTATCACTCGTTATGAAGAGCCCCTGGCAGCTGGGACTTTTGGGAATCAACAGTTGTGAATCATCATTTTCCTTTGCACTACTTACAAAGCATGAAGCCGCCACCACCACAGGTGGTTGCCTTCCAGGAAGCCTGTACCAAGAAGTAGTCACATGCTCGTGCAGTAGTGGTTTATGTGGCAGTTTGTGTTACATGATGATGTTGCCAGTACTAGTAGTGGTGAATGGTTACTCTTAATCTGGGCAATAAGAGGGAAGAGATAAGGAACCTCCTAACCCAACTGATTTTATCTGTACAAAGTTTGGCAGTGAATACCAAAACAGGTCTATGATGCACCACCTCCCCTGACTGCTCTTAAGTCATCCTGTTGTCCTAGTAAATTATTAAATATGAGTCATACAATTCCATAAAGTGTGTCATACATTTAACCAAAAAAAATTGTTTTGGTTTTGAGATGAAGTGTAGCAGCTATCTCTATTAGGATCACGCCTGAACACACACACACAAAAACAGCAATACGGCACATGAGAATTGTGAAAACATAATTATGAAAGACTTGAATGCAGCCCCTTGCCGTTGTTATGTCTTCCTCCAGTTGGTCGTGAAAGGACGTAACAGTTTTCACCATTAAATAAGTTACTGCTTTTAAAATTTCCAAGCAGGAAGAATTTTATCTTCTTTTAAAAAACAATCAAGTTCTAAACTGCCACCTTGATGTTGCAGCGGTCTGATTATATCAGCATTCAAACACCAGCCTCTTGTGTTTAAAGCATGGGGGATCCATAGACTCCTTGCCCCCCCCCCCCCCCCCCCCCCCCCCCCCCCCCCCCCCTCGAAATGAGATGTCATCAGTGACTGTTGCTACACAAGCTCTTTATTTGAAAATTGTATACTTCAGAGCTAAATGGTACAGCTATTTAATTGAATAGTTCCACAAAGAACCAATAATAGAACAGTAGACAGACACACACAACTGCCTATGGATGCACTGACTGTGTCACTTGCGCTTATAAAATTTTTTTACATAACCCGCTACAACTAACCATAACCACAATCCAATTTCGAGTTTTTTTTACCAGGACAAACGTTAAGGCCATAAATTAAAAACAAGAAAATACCAACTTACAGCCCCACAAACTGCATTAGAAGCCATCATTGATATGCTTCCAGTCAACCAGATTCATACCTGTCTTACAATCCGCACATTTGTAATGAAACCCTCCCTGATATTTTAATCATTCTAAGTGACTGCCAAATTTTCAATAGCCATTTGGGAAACATTGCAAAGTCTGTCTACTGTTCTGTGATTCAGCTGAACAAATGCCATATCATTTCTTACTACTGCGCTTTCTTTGATACAGAAGCCAAACCAAAAAAAAAAAGGTGTGTATTACGCTGGCCTGCTGTCTGAATGAAATTTATAAGGATCATCAGCTGAATCTGTAAAATTTTTTATTTTTGTAAATGAGCAACAGAATGGTAAATAGCTAAAAAAAAACAAGACTGATAAAAACTGATTTTATAAGGTTTCCCCCGCTACCCGAAAGTAGAGCATTCCTATGAAACCGTTCGTAAGCCGAATTGGCGTAAAACGAAGAAGCAATTACTATTAATTTATAATGGAACCATTTTTGAGCGTTCCCAGACCCAAAAAATAACCTAGAAAATCATACTTCGCCTCCAAAACCGATCAAATCACCCATGACTGCCTATGAATTACCATCGTCCAATGCTTTCTGTTTTAGCTTATTAAAAAAGACTGACTCATTTCTCCTTAAGTATAAGATAATTTAACGGAACACCACGCTTTGTACATCCATCAATCCACTCAAGCAATAGACTTTCCATTTTATCCATTATTGGATGCCGACTAAACGAGACCACTTTGCTACTAGCAGAACCAATAATAACTTCGGCAGCTTTCAAGATTCTTTCTCTCTGCGTGTAAATAGTACGAATGGTGGACGCAGGCAAGTTCAAAGCACGCACAATGTCTTTATTTCGTTCACCACGATCGAACGCTTAATTATGTCCAGTTTTACGCTAAGCGTAACACTCTTACGAGCTCTCTTAGGCTTTTCTGATACCTTAGGACACATCTTGCTAGCGGATAAAGCACAGATGCTCACAGATACAGATTCAAAGCTATGGCGGCTTGACGCTGAGTGTAGTTCCCACTCGCTGCAAAACAAACGCTGAACGCTATTTCCGCTTTTCACCTTTTTTCGTAAAAGCGAAAATCCTCTTCGGATTTCTTTGGTTAGCGAAAACAGGTACTAATGTAGGTCTTTCGTAAAAACGAAGTGGCGTAAAACGAACTTTCGAAAAGCGGGGGATATCTGTATATGAAAGTTATCAGACACTAATGGTTGTAAAAACTGACCTCATCTGAAAGTTATCAGACACTAATAGTTATAAAAACTGTCCTCTTCTGAAAATTATCATTCACTAACAGTTGTAAAAACTAACCTCATCTGAAAGTTTTCAGACACTAATGGTTGTAAAAACTGACCTCATCTGAAAGTTACCATTCACAAACAGTTGTAAAAACTGATCTCATCTAAAAGTTATCAGACACTAATATTTACAAAAACTGTAATTGTCTGAAGTTTATTAGACACTAATAGTTGCAAAACCTGACCTCGACAGAAAGTTATCAGACAATAATAGTTGCAAAACCTGACCTCATCAGAAAGTTATCAGACACTAACAGTTTTAAAACCTGACCTCATCTAAAAGTTATTAAAAACTGACTTCATCTGAAAGTTATCAGACAATAATAGTTGCAAAACATGACCTCATCAGAAAGTTATCAGACACTAACAGTTTTAAAACCTGACCTCATCTAAAAGTTATTAAAAACTGACTTCATCTGAAAGTTATCAGACAATAATAGTTGCAAAACCTGACCTCATCAGAAAGTTGTCAGACACTAATAGTTGTAAAAACTGACATTGTCTGAAGTTTATTAGACACTTATAGTTATAAAAACTATCCTCTTCTGAAAGTTATCTTGGCAATAACAGTTGTAAAAACTGACCTCATCTGACACAAATATCTCAGATAATGAAGACATTCAGGAAAATTAGTTTTCTGAACATTAGCACATTTAAATCTTGGTTCTTGCATTCAAAAACCATGGAAACTTAGTGTATTTTTAACACACACAAAAAATAAAAAGTTTTCAATGAACAGCTCTGAACCAGCATAACCAACTGGTTTTCAAGGAGAGATAATCAGCTGTTTTACATCAACATATACAAAAGTTATTGATGCTGTTAGAAAAAAAAAAGAGAGGAATGGACAAATGATTTATGTCGGTGGGTGAAGGAATGAACAAATAAATGAGCGCATACTGTTTACTAATTTGATTTGATAAGACATTCTGACATTCACACATACTAAATATTTGTAAATATTCTTTGCTATTTCACCCCCATTCACATACATTTTGCATATCACCTCTGCACAATTAAGAAAAAAAAGCAGTCTAGAAGGGGGGAATAAGCAACAACAACAAAAACTGACACATACAGAAAAATGTGTTATATATATGTATATGAAATAGTCCGTATCCAGATCATGGTCACATAGGTGAAACCGTGGCCTTTCCATCATACTTAATAATTCATAGATTATATTTGAAAGTACAGTATGCTTCTCTGTTACATAGAAAACTTTCAACATCAAAGCATCGTATGAGATTTATAATAACTACCAATATGTGGCACATTTAAAATGAAACAACAAAAGCATTTTCTTAATAACATGCCACGCATTTCACTTCTGAACAAGATCGATTCGAAGAAGGCAAGACACACAAAGATTGCTGACAAGGCATTAAAAACTGGCATACAACGTAAGATAAAATTTAAAAAAAAGGCAGATATGATAGGACATGCAAGAAACAGCAAAAAACATTAGGACAACTGTAAATATTTCAACCAAGAAAGAATAGACGCCAACAACAGGCAATTAAGGACATATTTACAGGTGGCTGACCATTTTGGGACATTAAATTAAGAACTATGCAGGGAACAAGTTAATTCATCTAATACGTTTATTAAACTTCTCAGAATCCAGCCTACTGCATTGTACATTATTTTGACATGCACTAACCCTTGTTATTTTGGACAAAACATGGATCAGCAGCCATTTCATTAACTGAAAAATGAAGCATCGGATTTGGAACAAAGACATTTAATATTACCTACATCTAAGTGAATTTGTAACAACACTGGCCAGTTAGGAACTAAGACATTAACAGTGCATTCATAAACACCTGTCAATGTTCAACAACAAAACAGATATGGATCAGGACCCGTTTCATTAACTGAAAAATGAAGTGTGAGATTTGGAACAAAGATATTTTATACTGACTACAATTAAGTCAATTTGCAACAACATTAGCCAGTAAGGAACTAAGACATTAACAGTGCAGGCATTTCTACATTCAAATACTTATTACTGCAAGTGAATTTTTCCCCAAGCAGAACCACCTGGGGGTCTCTGAGGAGAAAATAAAGGATTACTGCTCCATCCAGTATTTTTGTACGTGGTGACTAATATATGGTTGTGCACGAGGGTAGCAGCATCGCAATGTAAAACATAATGTAGCAGACTACAGCTTCTATAACACACTTTGATGCAATCTTCTTGCAAAGGGATAGCTGTTGTGACAGGTCTCCAAGGAGCGAAAAAATGAAATTATGAAGATTTATGTAAATTGACATCTTTATTTCTTGTCAGACATTTAAACAGTTTAAAATGGATTCATACAAGGTTTCTATATTTATTGATGATAATGATTTGTTTATCGTATTCGATGAGGACCGACATCTCTCGTAATTTAGTTCGTTCTATGATGTTAAATGGGTTTGTATATGGCTGAACAAGCCAATGCGGGAAAAAACAGTTCTATATTTATTAGGGCAATTTAATTTTCGTCTGAACGTGTTCAGTGTTTTATACATTTTGATTTTTTTGTATTTTTGAAGGATAAATGAGTTACGGCAATTTTATGGAATCTGAGTGTCTATTCACGAATAACCTGTAAACACTGAATAAATATTTAAAGAGAAAAAAATGAAAGTACTTTTAAAAACATCAGCTTATAAATGCAGATAAAACAGGCCTAAATCTTTGTCTGTAGATAAACGTTTCAGTTAAAACTATTATTAAAAATATGTCAATAACTACTTTAAAAAAAGAAAATATATACAACAAATATCGCAGATCACAAATACGCTTTCTACAACAGTCAAGGCTAGTAAAATCATTTGTGGCACATACACGTAATATAACATGGTGAATCATGGAGAGAAAAAAAAAAACAACAAAAGATTGCTTGAAATTTCTCATTTCATTCATTCATCAGTCATGGCCAAGCAGACAGCCTCGATCTTTCTAAATACAAAGCAACTTTAAAAATAATACTAACGAATGTGTGAGAGATCTGATGTAACGAAATGTGAACAAGGTTCTTTTTATTTAGGCTAGTAAATTATGTGGGCACTGAAAGTGACTTTTAGTAACCTCCCTTGGAGTGCAACATTCCAAAGGGATATCACTATAATTTACTAGTCTAAAGAGAAAATTTGCCCAAGAAGTGATATAAATGCTCATGCTAATATGTTGTTGTTTGCGTTCGCTCTTAGCCATATCTCTGTCTTATAATTCTGGCCATTAGTTTTGAGCGGTAAGTACGTTGTGTCATCGTTTACAGCTATACTGCGATATCTGCGCCTTTAGGCCCGACACATCCGATTTCAGCAAGCAATTGTTACGGGTTTGCTTCCTCGCCACCTAACGCCTATATGTATGCTATACCTTATGTCCTCCATACAATAGTTCAGTGAGCCGGCTGTACCAGTGAGCGTCATCGGAGCCGAGACGTAACTGTGCCTCAGATCTGGGAGGCCCCGTTTCCGGGAACACTACACACAGCCAATTGAGGCAACGGTCGCCGTTGGAAGATTCTAATATAATAATGAGTGTTTTCTTGTGAACTTAAAAAAAAAAAGCATAAGAACAGTGCCATAGCACATACCGTTGTAGTGGAGCGAAGTGTTGGACACTTCACTTACGATAGGTCTCAAATTTATGGGACCTGTTCCCTTTCATCGCCACATTTGCCTTACCTAATTCACAGCAGAGTTAGGTATTCGTTTCTGCAGCTTGCTGACTGCAATGTGATGCAACCTGGTTTTTGAACTGGGCCTCTCTGCTCCGAGAAGCAAGCACTTTTAAGAACCCTGGCTCTTTACCATTCTTGAAATTTTCCTGTGTGCAAGGACTTTATATAACCCTGCATACAATGAATGTCCAAGATAACAGAGCAAATATTATTTTCTAATTCAGAATTTAAAGCCCATTATTTCACTTCATTTATGATAGGCAACCTAACCTGCACCTTACAGTATAAATCATAACTGAATTTTGAGTTTTGCACATACAATAAAGTTACACAACTTACATTTCATGTCTAAAAAACGACTTAACTATGAAAAGGTGTAATGATACTTAACAATAATTCTTGTTAATTTATATTGAAAACAACAAAACAAACGAGCAAACTGTACTAGATCTGAAAGGGCAGACTAATATATGTACAAATAGGTGGATAAAAATAACAGTACATTCTTAACCTTTCGGGTGATGTTGTTAAGACGGAAGTACTTGTTATTTAAACATCTGGAAGATAAGATTACATGGAAGAAAAATGTGTCTAGTGCAGATTATAAGATGAATATGAACAATAAAATGTGAATCAAATGCTGAAATCTACCAAATAATATCGTCGTAAACATTTCAATTTTCATATGTAACATTTAAAAAAATATTCTAGACTAGCCACTTTTGGCAAACATGAGGAAGTTTCTATTAGGTATTGAACGACATTTTCATTTGTCAGGGTCTAAAGGTAGTCATACTGCCGTAGTGTTAGAGAAATGTTAGACTTCACTTTACTAGGTCCAGCTTCAAGAGGTAGGGTGAGCAGTTTCCTTCCTCTACTAAAAGTTTATAAGTCAGGCTTTAAAAAAAAACATGTTTATGGCATATTTCCAGACTCAACCGTATTTCAAAATCAGCATTAAATGTGATATAATACATTTTCGGTAATGAAGTCATAAACCTTCAAGCTAAAATTATACATTTTATATAACATATATGGATCAGGAAAGTTTATCGCAGGTCCTCAACCCTTTATCTCAAATTCCGAAAAGTTCTGAAAACCGAGAAAGTTTTCATGGAACATCACTCGTGTACACGACGTGACCCAATGGTGAAGCAGCAGTTGCATAGACAAAGTACTTATACTTTGCTATAGGAGGGCTACTGTAATACATAATAATAATAGCCCCTTCCGTCATAACTAACTATGTGAATACGCCTCTGAGGTGACAGCCCTCAGCTGCTTATTTTTCTCGAGTTCCTTTCGACGTTTTATCCTCTCTTCTGCTTGCCGTGAGAGCTTCTTTTCGCCCAATCTAAGGTGGCGCCGTAGGAAGCATCGCCATTTGATGCGATCGGCAGCTTCATCCTCCCAGGCTGCTGGATCTATGTCCAGTGCCCGCATGTCTCTCTTGCACACAACTTTGAACCCTAGCTGTGTCTCCCAACTGTTCTTTTTCCACCAGCCAGTTGTCCGTAGAAGAAATCTTTCGGGATGCGCCTATCTTCCATGCGTCGGACATGGCCAAGCCAGCGTAGTCTGCACTGTTTAAGCAGTGTATACACTGCGTTAAAGGGCAGAACGTAGCAACCACTCACATGTGTCACTTTGTCCTTCTACGAAATACCGAGGATGTGGCGTAGACACCGTAGATGGAAGGTATGGTGCCTTCTTTCTTACTTATTACGGTAGGGCAACTGTAATACAATAACCCAGATAACAATATTTAATTGCATTTCATGTCATCATCATTCGCTGCCTCACTATGACGACAATGAACTGGTGACATTTTTCAAATATTTAATAAATACCGATTTTTAGACAATTGTACATTTGTGAGTCTTCTAAAATGTAAAAACTTCAGTGTTAAAAATAGTTAACTAAAAAACAGTTACATTTTCAACATAAGACAATAATAAATAATAAAGCCTACTTTTAATATTTAAGAAATATCATAAGATGCTGCCACAGACCCTGTTCGGCGTTACTGCAATATATGGCATATGTACCGTAACATTTCTGGAATTTTGAATTTTTCAGATTTCAGAACGATGTGTAATTTTAATGCAATTACACATCGTTCTGAAATCTGAAAAATTCAAAATTCATGAAAACAATCTGGCCACAAAGACTTCAGATAAGGGGCTGAGGACCTATACTACCTTACCAAAAAAAAAATAAATAATTAGGGTGGTGGAGACTGAGATGTAAATAAGTTTATGAGAACAATATACAATATGTTGTTACACGTGTTTGAAAGGCACTCACCTGTCAGTGATAGTAATAATGAAATGTACCAATCCTAAAGTTAACATATTTTACTGACAGCTTGCTTGTACACAATGGTTGATAAAAACCATTCAAGCTGCACATGTGACGTGACACGGTTATTAAATGAGGATTATAATGCATTGATGACTCTACCTATTCATCGTCAGATGAAATCACAAAAACAAGAATTTGCTAACACGTCACGTTCAGTTCTCTTTTCTAAATACATCCCTCAAGCGGTCAGCTTGTTTATTACTTATGTACTGACTGCTGCAGGCGGTTTGGTAGCAGATCGCTTTGTGTGGATTTTTAACAATGGTATAAGCGCCGTACCATTCAGAAAGCAATGGCAAACTACTGAATGAAAAAAAATTGCCTAGAAAAATCACAAACAGCCAATAAAAGCTGGAGTTGATTGCCACGTCCTGTAAAGGATAAGCAACTAACTTTTAACTGACTAAGTGCTACTATATATGTTTTTTAAATTTAATGCTACTGCAAACTCTGTGTGGTAAAATTTAAAATCAAAGTAAGTCCAATACAAAGATGAGAAAGATTAACTCAAATGTTTGTCCTTAAAGTATGCTCTGAAACATGAAGAACAGCAAGCAAGGAACAAACAATGACTGACACACTATCCTAAACACGTGCTTGCACTAAATAGAAGGATTGAAATGATATGAAAAGAACACCAACAGAAGGATTGAAATGGTAAAGGCAGATCACTAATGTGGAACTGGTGTGGGACCTAAGATGCGTCAACAGTGAGGAATGCAGTTAGCGACCCATAGCTAGACTGCTTGCGTCAGGGTCAGCGAACCAGAGCTGACCAAGACCCTACTCCACCTCCAAGTGGTGGTCCTGGAAACAGGCTGCATCACTGCAGTCTGGCTGAGTGAGTAGGGATCGAAGAGGGAAGGCTAACCCGGTCCCAAAAATGCCGTGCTGAAGTCGGATGTGTCGGCTGAAAGGCGCAAATATTGCAGCTTCCCTGTAAACGGACACAACGCTACCAACGTCCCTTTCAGGACAAACGAACGAAGAAGAAGAACTGGTGTGAAGAATGAAACAAGTACCCGTGGAGCAGGCGAGCAGAAGACGGCGGCGTTAGATAGGACACACAATAAGAAAGCAAGAGAAACTCATTACAAGGCATTCATCATTCTGGAATCCCCCAGATAAATGAAACAGTGGGAGACCCAACAACAGAGGACTGGAGACAAAAGCATACAGGAGAGATGTAATTAGATGGCACAGGACGAAAGGGCTTGGCTTGAGCTTACTGGAGGCCTACGCTCCACACGCAGATGAAGAGTGATGAAAGAAAATAATGAAAGAAAGTCCTATGTTAGTTCTGTGATAATGTTCAAAATACAGTACATCAATTTTGACCGCGTGAGGTCCGTGTTATTCAGTGACCAGTCATGATCATTCAAACAAAAGGATCACATTTTCATTTGCATATAGTTTGGTTTAGTGCTCACCCCACAGAAGGAACCTCATCTCGTTCCATCTCCAGTGTCAACGGTCATTCATCTCAACAACGTGGATATGAATCACCATAACTTTCATCCTTCCATAACGCCCTTATCATATGCCGCTTACCTTTATAACAACATATACACATTATAGTGACGTTCTGCACATACTGCGTCATTGGGTTTCAGTTTCTCAAACTTACATGACACACATTGTCAACAACTTTCCTTAGAATCCGGACATAGTAACAAAACCAGATGCATCTACGTTATAAGCTGGCCTGTATTCTGGATAACACGGCACATACAAACAGCATGGTGATGGACATCGACAGTGAACCCGCTGAACCTTTGGGTCCACCCCGGGTGCCGGGCTTGTCAGTTGGTCGACTACCACTTCCAGGGCCACGAGTACCAGTACCAGCACTACCAGGAGAGACGCTACCGGTGCTACCTTGACCTTTACCGCTGTCTCCAGGAGGACGGGCAGTAACGGTGGATTTCTCTGAAAGTTAGAAAAAGAGAAATAACACGAATTAGCGGTCGTATATAAAAAAAATTATACTTTATCTTGCCAAAATATGTTGTTTGCTGTTTGCGTTCGCTCTCAGCCATATCTCTCCCTTACAATGCTGGCCGTTAGTTTTGATCGGTAAGTACGGTGTGTCGTAGTCTACAGCTAGGCTGCGATATCTGCGCCCGACATACCGATTTCAGTAAGTAATTTTTACAGGTTTGCTTCCCTGCCACCTCACGCCTATATGTTTGCTATTACCTCATGTCCATCCAACAGTAGTGAGGTGGCTGCACCATTGAGCGTAATCGGAGCCCAAACGCAACTCTGCCCCACATCTGGGAGGCCCCGTTTCCGGGAACACCACACACAGCCAATTTGAGGCATCGTTCGCCGCGAGACATTGCCAAAATATGATGTAGAGAGAAATAAAAAAAAAGAGTGTAGGAAATCATAATCAATGGTGAATCCTGACCGAGAGATTGAAACCAGATGTCAAAAAGCCAATTGCAGTGACTTACCAACTGTCACAACTATTCAAACATCAGAATATCACTATGGAAACGAAACTACAGCTGATAAAAAGAGAGTCGCTATGTAAAGGTGGTTCCATAGCAAATACTGCCTTTGGGGAGTGATGTGTTAGAGACTTCACCATACTAAGTCGCAAATTTATGAGGTAGGATGATTGATTCATTATCTCGCTGCCTTTGCCTTCCCTAACCAAAATAGCAAAGTCAAGTACCCAATGAAAGCTAGGTAGACTGCAGCGTGATGCTGTTAGGTTTCAAACCTGGTAACTTTGCCTCCAGAAGCAATCACCCAAACCATTCTGCCACTCCACGCAGTCGCTCTGCGTTTAAAAAAAAAAAAGCCATTGTCTTGGAAGCCATCATCATTTCCCGAGCTCAAAATAGTATGGAAATCTCAATCTGCCCTTGAGACCCCTTCCTGGCTGTCTTATCTCCCCTTGAGACTCCCTCTAGTGGCTGTCTTCAAGTTCTGAAATTTGGGCCGCGATTCCGGTTGTCAATATACCAAGGTTGTTTAAGGTGGCAGGGAACTTAAACTGATTGCTACACAGATGGCGGACTTGAAGCCAGGACATTCCGTTTCCCGATGTGACTTGTCTGGTAGAGTAGAGGATAGGTGAGATATTAAGCCGTGGAAAGTGAACTGATGACCTGACCCCGATGGAAGCGAGATTACGTCTCAATAGTCATTATAATGTCTACATCGTTCATACGGGAAACAGAGACAAGAAATAAAAAAGTGGAGGCAATCTGAGAACGAAAGAATTAGTGATATAAATTGAGTGGTTCATGTTAGTGTGGGAAACTAAGCAGACCAGCGATCTATATCATTCAGCTATCAACCATTTTCCTTTGCGCTGCTTTCGGAGCAAGGGGCTACCTCTGTAGGAAGCTTTGACCAAGCAGTCTCAAGCTCTTGTAGCGACGGTTTCATTGGCAATTTTGTTTTACGTAATCAGATTTCCAGCCCGATACATAGCCTTATATTAGTTGCCTTCATATTAGTTGCCTTCATATTTGTTGCCTTCAGATTAGTTGCCTTCAGATTTGTTGTCTTCATATTAGTTGTCTTCATATTAGTTGCCTTCATATAAGTTGCCTTCAGATTAGTTGCCTTCATATTAGTTGCCTTCATATTAGTTGCCTTCAGATTTGTTGCCTTCATATTAGTTGCCTTCATATTAGTTGCCTTCAGATTAGTTGCCTTCATATTAGTTGCCTTCATATTAGTTGCCTTCATATTAGTTGCCTTCATATTAGTTGCCTTCATATTAGTTGCCTTCAGATTTGTTGCCTTCAGATTTGTTGCCTTCATATTAGTTGCCTTCATATTAGTTGCCTTCATATTAGTTGCCTTCATATTAGTTGCCTTCATATTAGCTGCCTTCAAATTAGTTGCCTTCATATTAGTTGCCTTCAGATTAGTTACCTTCAGATTTGTTGCCTTCATATTAGTTGCCTTCATATTAGTTGCCTTCATATTAGTTGCCTTCAGATTTGTTGCCTTCATATTAGTTGCCTTCATATTAGTTGCCTTCAGATTTGTTGCCTTCATATTAGTTGCCTTCATATTAGTTGCCTTCATATTAGTTGCCTTCATATTAGTTGCCTTCATATTAGTTGCCTTCAGATTAGTTGCCTTCATATTAGTTGCCTTCATATTAGTTGCCTTAATATTAGTTGCCTTCATATTAGTTGCCTTCATTTTAGTTGCCTTCATATTAGTTGCCTTCAGATTAGTTGCCTTCAGATTTGTTGCCTTCATATTAGTTGCCTTCATTTTAGTTGCCTTCATATTACTTGCCTTCATATTAGTTGCCTTAAGACGCAGCAATAGAGACCGCAGTCAGCGACTCATAGCTTGACTGCCTGCGTCAGGACCAGCGAACCAGAACTGGTCAAGACCGCACTCCACCTCCATGTGGTGGTCCTGGAAACAGTATGCAGCTGTGCAGTCTGGCTGAGCGAGTGTGGATCGAAATGGGAAGGCAAACCCGGTCCTAAAAAATGCCGTGCAGAAGTCGGATGTGTCGACCGAAAGGTGCAGATATCACAGCTTAGGCGTAAACAGACACAACGCAACCAAAGTCCTTTTCAGGACGAACGAAGAAGAAGAAGAAGATATTAGTTGCCTTAATATTAGTTGCCTTCATATTAGTTGCCTTAAAAAATTAGCTGCCTTCATATTAGTTGCCTTCATATTAGTTGCCTTAATATTAGTTGTCTTCATATTAGTTGCCTTCATTTTAGTTGCCTTCATATTAGTTGCCTTCAGATTAGTTGCCTTAAAAAATTAGTTGCCTTCATATTAGTTGCCTTCATATTAGTTGTCTTCATATTAGTTGCCTTCAGATTAGCTGCGTTAAAATATTAGTTGCCTTCAAAGTAGTTGCCTTCATATTAGTTGCCTTCAAATTAGTTGCCTTGGGACCGAAGACGCAGCAACCGAGATGAATGCAGTCAGCTTGATTGCTTGTGTCAGGGTCAGCGAACCAGAGCTCACCAAGACCCTACTCCACCTCCAAGCGGTGGTTCTGGAAACAGGCTGCATCACTGCAGTCTCGCCAAGAGTGTAGGGATCGAAAAGGGAAGGTACACCCGGTCCCAAAAATGCCATGCTGAAATCGGATGTGTCCGGCCGAAAGTCGCAAATATCGCAGCTTCGCTGTAAACGGCGACACAACGCAACCAACGTCCTTTTCAGGACGAACGCAGAAGAAGAAGAAGAAATTAGTTGCGTTCAAATTAGTTGCCTTCAGATTAGTTGCCTGATGGTGCAGTTGTCCTAGTCTAACTTTGTCTCTTCAGAGACCCCCGGGAACTGTTCAAGGTAGCCACCTGTAGCGGGGAAGGAAAAGAATGAAACCAACAAAAAAAGATTACTACAACTTCTAATCTACCACATTACTGTCTCCGCCACCACCGCTACTTTCAAACCACTACTACTACCACACTTCTTCTTCGTTCAGACGTCAACTTGAATATGTTCAAAGAAAGCAGTGGGCAGCTTGAGGGTGTTGGTTTCTCCGTTGAGTTTTTACAAGAATGGTACTGGTGACAGCCATATTTGTTTTCTCAGTTCTTCATATGTTGGGCATCTTTGAAGTAGATGATCAGCAGTCATTTTATCGGCGCCACAGATACACTCAACAGAAGTTCCTATCTTTAGGTTGTTGAATAGATGGTATCTCAATCTGGTGTGGCCTGTGCGGAGTCTGAAGATTACTACCACAAATAACCACAACCACTACAATCACTCTTACTATTGGCCAGGGACGGACTGAGCGAGCAGGCAATCGTGCAGTGTTCGAGGGCCCTTAGTAATAGGGAGTATTCTCACGTCACCTACATCTACGTCGGATGGTTGGTTGGGGCCCAATGACCCTTATTTCCGGGGGAGGGGGGGGCCTAGATCCTATCAGTCTGCTACTACCACTTACCATCAAGGGAGAAAGCTACAGCGATGTGTCCATGCTCTATAGGTGACGAAAAAGACAATCAATGAATGATGAATACTGACGAGGAAAAAATAAACGTTGCGGATCTTTTCTCTGCTACGTCAAACTAGAAAAGAAAGGGAGTGAAAGAAGGACCACATTACCTCCAGGCTCAGTCTCCTCTACTGCGGCACCATCATCACCACTTCCACTACCAGAGACTCCCTGAGCAAAATCCTCGTCGTCTATGATGACATCACGACCTTGAGTGCTGTAGCCGCCGCCACTTCCCACCACAGTCTTGTAGGATTCGTCATTCAGCATGAGTTCTTCGTTGTACAGAGTACTCAGGTTCTGAAATGGGAGACATTATAAATATACTGGAAGCTAATAGTGGTGACGTACGTAGAATCTTGATGAGGGAGTATTATGGATATCATAAGTTGGCATACGGGGGTGGGTAGAGGTGCGTGTGGACTCACTCCAAGAAGAAAAATATTATGGAGATTAGAAGTTTTGGATATTAGAAGTTTAGAGGCAGGGGATGACTTGCGTGTGGATTCTGAGGAAGAAATTATAATGGATATAGGAGGTTGATAAGTTTGGCGTCTGTGTGAATCACGAGCACGGAGATACAGATATTGGAAGTTGACAGACATGGGGTAACGTTGGTGTGGATTCTGAGGAGGGAGATACAGATATTGGAAGTTGACATACATAACGTTAGTGTAGATTCTGAGGAGGGAGATACAGATATTGGAAACTGACAGATATGGGCTAACGTTCGTGTGGATTCTGAGGAGGGAGATACAGATATTGGAAGTTGACATACATGGGGTAACGTTGGTGTAGATTCTTAGGAGGGAGATACAGATATTGGAAGTTGACAGACAGGTGGTGACGTGCTTGTGGATTCAGAGGATGGAGATACAGATATTGGAAAATGACAGATATGGGGTAACGTTGGTGCGGATTCTGAGGAGGGAGATACATATATTGGAAGTTGACAGACAGGTGGTGACGTGCTTGTGGATTCTGAGGAGGTATATATAAATAATAGCAGCGGTAGTTAGTTGTAATCAGTTTCAGTTGTCGCTAGCAGCAGTTACTAAATATTAGTAATGGTGGTGCAGTAGGAATGATGGTGGTAGTAGTAGTAGTAGTAGTAGTAGTAGAAGTAATAGTAGTAGTAGTGGTATAAGTAGTGCAAGTAGTTGTAGCAGTATTAGTAGTGGTAGTAGTAGTAGCCGCAGTAGTAATAGTAGTAGTAGTGGCGGTTGTAGCAGTAGTCGTTAGTTATAGTAGTGGTTGCCGGTAGTAGTAGTTCATTGTAGTAATCAGTAGTAGTTAGTAATTGTAGTAGTGATAGATGTAGTAAAAATGGTAATCTCATTGATCTAGCCTTCCTTCTGAAACCCTTTTTTTTTTTAAAACCGAAAAAAGAATTTGTGACCCAAAACTGAGAAATTCAGGGATTAAAGTCATCGACTAATCTCTTCTACCTCTATAATCTCCCTCCTACTTCATCTTCTTCCAGACTGGTCCAACTTGGAAGCTGTTACGCAATTACTCGCTCGTTGTGACCGAGGGGCGAGCTCCCCTCCTTTCTCTTTCTTACGGGTTTGCCTTCTTGTGGCTAGGCACATTTCTTTCAACCTTGACTCAAGTCCGTTGGTTACTTTCATTCTATGCCGTATACTTGATGGTATCTATCACAAATCTCTCGCTTCCGTCATCCCTTACATATTTAATATTCTTTCCTTCACTCTTCATATATCCGTCGTTCTTAATTTCAATTAATACCCTTTAACTTCCCAAGGAACATAACCCTTCAACAAACGTATGCCATATTCTCCTGCCGCTTACCCTTAGCTCAAGGATTTGCCATGTCTACTTCATCATTTTCACTTCTGTCCCCAACTCCCTTCACCACGTGGTTTCAGAACAACGACTGCCTTGTAATGCTATCAACGGGTTTCCTAATTGTATTTAATCTGCATCTATCTTTCTTCGTTCAAAGTGATCGTGCAGCTACTGGAAGCAATGAAAATACTAGAAGCGTTAACGAAAATACTTAGAATGTTAACTAGAAGCGTTAATGAAAATACTTAGAATGTTAACTAGAAGCGTTAATGAAGATACTTAGAATGTAAAATAGAAGCGTTAATGAAGGTACTTAGAATGTTAAAATTAAAGATATCGGAAGCGCAGTTGACAGATAACGACATTAGCCGTTTCCCCATCTAATGATGAAGATAGTGACGAAAGCAATCTTTTCGCGCCAGCGATATGTGCCCGTTTCCCCCAGACTATGATAAATTGCATACGCTAAACCAGCGATTCCCAACCTTTTGTTGATCTCGACCCCATTAACACCCATGCCATATATATGTGGACTCCCTATTGAGAAATAAATTTACAGGTTTAGTTTTACCTCAGCTAAATGCATGTAGGCATATCTGGAGTCATCCTTAAATGACCATCAGCTAAGCACAATGCTGTAGTAAACAGATGTGGAAGTGAACCTTTGTCTGTGAGGCTAATTTCAGCCTCATTGACTCTTGAAATCATACCACACACTTCCCGAGATTCCCCCTGTGGTGAAACATGTTGAGAACCCAGCATTACACACTAAACTTGGGGAAGTCACTTGAGCCCCAGACATGGTTCTTTGGCTTTTACCTTGTTGCCTGCATGCAGGAGGATCTCACCATGGACCCATGATAGGCAGGGGGAGCTGAGAAGTGGCTCTGTGTAGGACGTGACAATTCCTTGGGAGAGCCCAGAACCAGAGCACAGTATTTTAGCTCTGCATAGTTGGAGAGCACTCTTGGATGGCGGGGGATGCACAGTATGCCACGCTCTTCTTCCTCCTAACTTGGGACCAGATGTGATGATCCTTTAAATGCAAGCCAAGCTGGAGAAACTGGAGCTCATGACTTCAACTTAACGTTTCGGAATGGCAGAAAAGCCACAGGAAAAGCCTAGATCTACAGTGTAGATAATACCAAGGAGTTTTCAACTTGGTAATTGCTGCAAAAGAATAAGAAGCTCAGCAGCCCTAGTTAAACAACAACAACAACCTTAGCTATTTTATGCATATGATCACCGATATGAGCATTTATTATAGCAAATAAAAGTGTACATTTATTAAAAGTTAGGTCATCTAAAACTGTGACTTACTAATAATTTTATTTGTGTACTTATTTAAAGTTCTTCAGAAAAAAAAAAAAAAAAAAAAAAACTGGAAAAGTTTTGTTTGACATGATGGGATTGCCAGGAAATATCACGAACTCACATTTAGCCGCCTTGTACGACATGCTTCAGGGCGCAGTAGTCCAATCCTTCTTAGTCTCATCATAGACCACCGGGGAAGTACACGGGGGTGTGATTGCTTCAACTGGTCTATATTTATTGATTGTACTGCACACTAGAGCGTCCAACTGGCAGAGTGGTTAGAGCTCTGGTCTCTCGCGGCAAAGGTGCCTGGTTCGAATCACGGTACCGATACGCTCCAGTCTACCCAGCTGTAAATGGTACCGGACTCTGCACTTTGAGTTAAGGAAAGAAAAGGCAGCGAGGAAGGGAACTGGTCACCTCACCTCTCGATGCTGGACCTAGTATAGTGAAGTCTCTAATACTTTACTCCCCTAAGGCAGTATCAGCTAAGAGGCTACCGTTTTACTGCACACTTAAGAAGAAATATATCGTGACAACAGGAAAGACTGAAGGAAAAAAGAGATCAGGAGTTAGCATACTGGACAATCTGACATCATGGAATGGAAAAAAGTTAACAGAAATGATAAATAGTACTAAAGACTAGAAGTTATTGACAGCCAAATCGCCTACGCCACCACGCGTGTTACTTGGAAAAGACTGCACACTTAATCGTATATAGACTTTTCGCCTGGTGCACGGCAATTTACGGGAAACAGCGAATCAATGAGCATGCTCGTGATGGCATTAAAATCTGTAGGTGTTTAGTGCAGATTGAGGTCAAGGTTCTCTTTAGACTAGTAAATTGTGTGGCCACTGAAGCAACGCCGGTTGCGGCGCTTACATTACAAGGGGGAAGTCACTCTATAATTTAGTTTGGTTTTAAGGAGCATCTTCATTGCACACGGACAACTCCATCAGTGTTACAATCTCCTCCCTTAGATCACACAAAGACGATCTCAGCATAGTGCACGCACTCCGTAGCACCGCCGAGGATTCCATCTACAATTTAATAGTCTAAAGTGAACCTTTGCCCAGAGTGATACTTTGTGCCACTTACCCGTCTCATGTGTGTCAAAGTGTCCTTGTCCTGCAGTAACTTGGTGTTTGGAATCAGCGTGATTCTCACCTCCAGGTTATGCTGAGCTTGTGAAATCATATTAGCTTCTGGTACTGCGCGCATGTACCTGGAAATATCAATACAAATAGGTCAAGATCAATATTTAGGATAGCTTTAATGATACACCTGTAATGGAAACAGAGGAATTAAGGTAGTTTCACTGATGCCCGCAACAATTAGCACCACTAAAATAATACTATCAACGTTTGAATAATAGGCGATAGGGACACACTTCCGATTTCGCCCAAAATGGCTATAAATCAGAGGTTTTCAAACTGTGCGTCGCGGCTCCCAGGGGCGTCGCGGCTCCCAGGGGCGTCGCAGCCCTCGGCTAAGGGCGTCGCGGTGGCTTGGAAAAAGTGTTGGGCTCGATATTATGAGCCAAGGTCCATCAATAAATATAGATCTTCGTAGTATAGAGAGGAGCCGCGGTGATTTATGCACAGGTCAAGGGAGCCGCGGACCAAAAAAGTTTGAAAACCTCTGCCATAGATACTTCTTCGGATTAAGTCACCCGAGTGGGGGTACCCCATGAAATAAGGATCCGGAGACACAGTAATAAATATGTATTTTGTTGCTGTTTTTGTTTTAAAGTATATTTTTGTAGTACGGCCTTGATCTGTTTCAGTTCTCTCTCTCCTGTTGTTGTTTTTTTTAAAGCTGTGGCATTCGGTTTGTTTAAAAGCGCCATAACACGTTACAAGAAATGTAAAACACAGTGCATGACGGTTTTGAAAATTTCAACAAGGAAATCTCTCATTTTTGTGAAAGTAAAGCAACGAATTGTTGTTACAGTGTTTCAAACTCAAAAATGAGTGAGATCTTAAAATGTTAATTCTCGGATTCTGTCAACATCTGGACAAAATATAGATGAAAAAGTTAGCTTTGATTTGGAATGTAACTTGCAATGTGGTAGTTTTATTCTTTGTCAGCCTCCCCCAGGGACCCCCGGGAACTACACGGGTTCGCAAGTTAAGTTGCCCGCCTCTTTTCTTGTCTATTCTAGCTCATAAATTTTCCCCATTCACGCCATGGCAAAAAATAGTCACCATATTTTTAAGACAAAAACCTTAACCCATTCCTCTACTCTTCACTCCGCCAGTGTTCTGTCTGGAATTTCACCGTCAACATATCACCTGAGCTGTGATAACGCTGATGAAATTTCATGCGCGCATTCGTTATCTCGAGTAGGGTAGAGAATAAATAAACTACTTTTGTCGTCTGCCGTTCTACTGTAACAGGTGATGAAATCCGAATGTTAAATGGAAAGCTTGGAGTATCGGCTAATGCCTTGCAGTCATTCATAATTTTCGCCATTCATTCATTCTTTCTTCTTACACTTTCAGAGATCAGCATGTCTTTCAAGACTGTCAGCTCCAAGAGAGGAGCAGGGTGGTAGCGTGACCTCCTCCAGCCCAGTTGAGGTAGACACTGTATGGTGTCGAGAGAAGCATGGGACGGACTGTTAACGTTATGAGATAAATAGATGTGTTTATTTGAGAGCTAACAACGAAGAAGAAGATATTGATGAAGAAGAGGAAGGCAGGTTTTGAGTTTGTCCAGGAATAGTGCCGGTGACGACCATATGTGCTATCTCTGTTTCTTACATATAGGGCATTTTTTGCAGCAGATGTTCAGTGGTAATCGTTGTCAGTACCACAGTTACGTTCTTCTGTAGTTCCTATCTTTCACTTGTTGAAGACAAGGACTACATTGAAACAAGGCCAGGAGGAAGACAGCTGATAGGACAGTATGGCGCTTTCTCTGACACACCTCTACACCCCAGGGGGGAAGAGGAATAAGTAAGTAAATAAATTGTTGAGTAGATATCTCAATCTGTTGTGTTCACATACAAGGAAGCCCGCAATAGTAGAGCTTTTACTAGTTCAAAGTGGTGCACAAGTGTTACCATCAGCAATTCCACCACCAACACAACAATAAAGATAATATCAACATCACCTCAGTAGGTTTTTTGTTTAAACTACTGCTTATGTCAAACTCTACTTGAGTTAGGGAAGGCAAAGGCAGCGGGGAAGGGATCTAGTCATCCAACCTTATAAAGCTGAAACTTAGTTTGGTGAAGTCACTAACACTTCTCTCCCCTACGGTAGTATTTGCTAAAGGCCTACCTTAACCTTTAATGTTAATTATTGAAGAGTTACCTAGACATTTCTGTCATCGGTTCTCATCGTGTTTTCGTTGCAGTTCAGAAATATTATCTTTCTCTCTTGTTGACTAGGTGTGCTGCGTCATCTAGTTACTTGCATTAGTCGCATTTTACGACATGAGAATAAATGCAAGAAATGATAACAAGATCTTGAACTTTAAGAAACACCACTACAAGAAATAGACTCATGTTATGGCAACAATATAGAGAAAGTTGGAGGGTCAGATAATGATATCAAAATAAGAATATAACAAGCAAGAAGAGCTTTCATTGCATTGAGAAATATATGGAGATTAAGTCCAACATAAAAATAAGAATCTATCGTGAACTTACATGTCAAGCCAGTACTATTGTGTCGCTGTGAAACATGGAGAACAGCAAAAGCTGCAACCAAATAGCTACAGACTTTCATAAAGGGGTGCTTGCGCAGAATAGAAGGATTGAAATGGTAGGGACAAGATAACTAATATGGAACTGATGACAAGAACCAGACAAGTGCCAGTGGAACAAGAGATGCGAAGAAGATGCCGATGGATAGGGCACACAATGAGGACACCTATGGATAGCATCACAAATCAGTCCTTGTTCTGGAACCCACAGGGTAAAAGAGGCAGAGGTAGACCCAAGAAACACATGGAGAAGAGAATTGGAGACAGAAGTGAAAAAGTTGAGGACAAAATGGATACAGCGTGAGCTGATGGCACGTGACAGGAGGGCTTGGCATGTGCTTGTTGAAGGCCTATGTTCCTTGGGGAGCTAAAGGGTATTGATTGATTGATTATGACATGCCTAAGGTAGCAGCAGTTTTATTAATGTTTAGTCTCCACATAGACCCCCATGACCTGTATTGGGCCCCCTGTAGTGAAATTGACAGAGATACAACGGTAAAATGCCTCCAAAGATAACATTTAAGGATAAAAACATAATGCGTAGGCTGCTGATGTACATGATCGCCTAGACCGCGGGTCATCATCCTCCATAATAATTGACTTGCTAGACAGGAGGGGAACGGCGGATCAAAAAGGAAAAAAATATGACTGGAAAGATTGCGTGAGACTAGAAAGGCTAAGGAGACGCAATTGGGGGGGAAACGGAGAAAAGTCACGTTTCCCAAGTTGACATAAAAAGTAAGCAACTCGACAGAAGGGACCATAGATATGTTACGCCACAGTCATTTATTGGACGCTTTTGCGCGATACCAAGCCCTTGATTTGAATTCAGCGGCTAAACGCAGATGTTCGAAATATTACAAAATTTAAAAAGTACTTTTTTCTTAATATTAATGTTAGGAATATAAAAATTAGCTGGCCGGATGGCCCATTCTGAGCAGTGAACTAATATGGTCTTAATTTTACAGACGGATAGATAATATTGAAGATAATGACAAAAGACAGTGTTGTTCACATCATCGACAGACTGTATTGAATCTAAAAGTGTCGCTATTTGAAAAAAAAAACACGACCTCGAGACGCAGGTGTTCAAATCTACGTAGTATGGAAGAGAAGGGATATTTGTGGTGGCTGTGTCTAAAAATAACTTTTAACGACAAAATTTTGGAGGGGAGAGAAAGGTTGGTTCAAAAATCAAGTACAGTTTTGTAGAAACACAAGTAGAGACGGACAGACTAACAGATAACCATCCATACTTGACTGAAGCATGACTGAAATGACTTTAGGGTAGGAAATTTGAATTTAAAATAAACCTAGGCAGTGATTGGCCACAGACAATCATATCATTAGCGCTCAGACGCGAAAGTGGGGCCATTCTTCAATAGTTGTTCAGTGATAGACACAGATTTTAAAGTGTGGTGATTTCCATATGAAAGAAAGTGTAAGAAGTTTAGGGACGCCATACTATAGCCAGCAGCTCAGCTGAGTTTTGCTAGCAATTCTGTGTTATTTATTCATAATCTGGTAAGATTGAAAATATTTCCTTATATATTTTGAATATTGTTTCATGTTTGAGTGATTTGATACTGCCATATCGAAATCTAGCCTTACAAACAAGTAGGGATTTGCTCTAGACCCCCCCCGCCCAAGTCAGGGTCTAGGGACCAACAATATACATAAACTCCAACAAGGGTTAGGCAAGACAGATCAAGTGTTGAGAATAATGAAACATATTACCTATCCTCTTTTAGGGCAGAAAACTAATAAATATTTTTCAGAATCTATAGTCTGGGAGGATCTATCTGATGTAAAACCACCATGGTAAATGTGCTGTTTGGTCAGAGAGATCTGACCTGTCTGTATGATGTGGTTGTTGTGTCAGTGTTGTGTCCAGACGTGGGTAGAGAATAGATTTTGACACATGGCCCATACTTTGATTGCAGAGCTGTGAGTTTCTGTTGTCAACAAAGCAGTGTCTATTCAGTTGGTGACTTTACTCGAGTGTATCTGTGCAGTACTTGTGACAGAGACCACCATTATTGCCCGCCAGCACGGAGAGGTGGGACCACCTGATTTCAGCACCAGAGCTACAACTACAAGATGAGTGAGCCTCTGGTCTGCTGGACATTCACCAACACTTTGTAGTTACTAATACCCCATAAAAATTCCCACCATTTTCTGGACACTGTGTAGTCAATATAGACAGGTGTGATGAGGCCACCCCAACAGCACAAACATTAACTATCCTCCCAAGTAGATGACTACTAGAACATTTTAATAAAACTAACTAGTATAGTACATATATATGTACACTATTGCATTTATGATATAATATTCCATGCATTTCTTTCATAATCTCTAAATCCTTTTAAGTTCTGGTCAATCTAAAAAATTGATCCAGAACAAAATAAATGTAATATAATTCTATCAAAAAAAAAATTTTACACACGTGAGTTAGTTCAGTGTATTTTAACATTTGTTAATATTGTTAGTCTTCTTAAATATCTGTGGGTATATCTATAACCTATTACACCACACTTCATATCATAACCCTAGACACTTTACGTAGCCACATTCATTAAAAAAAATTAAGTGTGAGGTCGTAGTGGTAGCAAGAAAGGCCTTCTGACAATTCACAACTACATTTTATCTCAGGAGCCTTCACAGCTGGCCTCATACAATTACATTTAGTAATATCACCATCATACAATACCATCAACACCACTACATACATTGGGGTCTTGTCCAGGGATAATTAGCCCAACAGTAATATTAGGATCTCCTGGTGGGAGAAATAAAAGTAGGGAAAATAAATTGTAAAATTCCCTTTAACATTAAAAGTGTTCCTACAGATAAAAGTTGGTGAATCTTCACAGCCAGTAATAATTAATTAGTTAACTGGTTAGTTAGAATTAGTTAGACTATAGTCATAAGAAGTACTTAGTGTATTTACTGGTTAGAGATTTATCTTGTATATTATTATATTGTCTAAAAAGTATGGCGGAGCTGGCAAAATTTAGATCAGCTGCTGTGCTCACCGCGAAGGAGATGGGAATGGATGGTCAGATTTTAATTCAATACGTAACGGCTGAATGTGATAAATATATTGAACGGGAAGAAAGGAGATTAGAAAAAGAGGCTGAAAGAAAATTGGAGTCTGACAGGTTGGTTGAAGAGAAGAAGTTAGAGGCTGATAGAGAAATTAAGAGGCTGCAGATTGAGGCAGAAGAAAAACGACAGCAAAGGGAGGCAGAAGATAAAAAGGCCGAAAGGGAGGCAGAAGATAAAAAGGCCGAAAGGGAGGCAGAAGATAAAAAGGCCGAAAGGGAGGCAGAAGATAGAAGGTTGCAAAGGGAGCACGAATTACGACTAAGGGAGCTGGAATTACAAGGCCAGGCTCCTGAAAATGGTGCCAGCCCTTTTGCCTCAGATGCTACGCCTAGTCTGGGAGCCTCAAACTCAGCTATGGGGTTTCATTTAGACCATTTTGTTGAAAAAGACGATGACATAGAGGGGTACCTAGGACGTTTTGAGTTATTAGCTACTACATATGGGTTAGAGAGAGAGAGGTGGAGCTTAAAGCTATCACAGGGATTGAGAGGTACTTCTTATGAAGTATTTGCCAAAATGAACAGGGAGGACCAAGACAATTATGACATGTTAAAGCAGGCTTTGTTATTAAGGTACGAGAAGAATGGTGAATTTTATCGTAAGAAATTTAGAAATGCCAAACTGTTGTCTGGGGAGACATACCACCAATTCTCTGCTAGACTAGAAACCTATTTGGAGAAATGGACGGCTCTGGGGAAGACCCAAGATCTTAAGGAAATGATCATGATTGAGCAATTGAGAGAGTCCATGGCTCCAGACATGAGAAAATTTCTCATGGAACAAGGTGCAGAGAAGTTGGGGGAAGTTTTAAATGTTGCTGAGAGGTATCAGGCAGCCCAGGCAGAGGTAAGTGGTGCTAAAAAGAAGCACATAGACAATTTTAAAGCTCCACAGCAATTTAATAAATTTGATAATAGAGAGCAGGGAAATAAAGGTAGGACAAACTTTGAGCGGCCACGAAATGACTATCGCGACAGAAACTCACAGTTCAATGACCAAAAGTTCAATGAAAGAAAACCGTTGAACCAAGGAAAAAGATGGTGTAAATGGTGCAAGAAGGATAACCATAACACCGAATTTTGTAGAAGGAAACCTCAAACATTGCTGCAATGAAGTCGGGGACGCAAAGATTAAAGGTTAATCCTAATGGACAACAGGAACCTTATCACCCCCCAGTTTGTGAGGATGTTATTTGTAATGGGGTCACCATAAGGTGCCTTTATGATACAGGTTTGGATTATGATTCAGTTGTGAAGTCTAGCCAAGTGGACCCAAGTCAGTATACCACAGAAACAGTGGAAATACAAGGGGCGACTAAGGACATACCACTCATGACACTTCCCATCGCAAGGATAACGGTGAAAACACGCTATGTGGAAGGAGAAATCAGAGCAGCAGTGATAGATGAACCAATCTACCCTCTGATATTGGGGTGTAGATACGTCTTCTTGGGGAATCCCGAGAAACCTGTGATCATGGCGACAGTGCAGACCAGGTCACAGAAGAAGGAGGAAGAAGGTGAACCTATAAATGCTCATCCAGAGGAGATGAGGAAGGCGCAGGCTGAGGATAGGACACTCAAGCCCTGTTTTAAAAAATTGCCCAAATGCCACACACCTCCGAGCAAGGGGGAATATTTCATGAAGAACAAACTCTTATACAGGAAGGCCGGAACTGGAACAAATGGTCACAACCAGCTGGTTCTTCCCACTTCATATAGAGATAAAGTGATGGAACTCGGGCATGCGATTCCCTTCAGTGGTCACATGGGGATCATCGCCACAGGACAGCGTATAGCTTGTCATTACTTCTGGCCAGGGATAACGGAGGATATAAAAAGATATGTCAAATCCTGCCCAGAATGTCAAAGGGTAGCTCCAAAGCACTGGACTGCTCCTGCAACACTAGGGGAAATGCCCATAGTGGGAACACCTTTTGAGAGGGTTGCAGTGGATATTGTAGGACCTCTCACTCGGACCAAGAGGAGGAACAGTTACATCCTTACTCTGGCTGCCATCAATTGATTCAAAACATGTAGCAGAGGCACTACTTACAATATTTACCCGATTAGGATTCCCGCATCAAATCTTGACGGATAATGGTTCTCAGTTCAAGGGGAAACTAACGGAAGAAGTTTTTAAGCTATTTCAAGCCAGGCACTTTCCTTGTAGTCCGTACCATCCACAAGGGAACGGCCAGGTAGAGAGGTTCAACGGGACTCTCATTTCTATCCTGAGAAAGCTGGCACACGAAAAACCGGATCTGTGGGATCAATTCCTGCCCGCCGCATTGTTTGCGTATCGGGAGGTACCACATAGTTCAACCGGGATGGCTCCCGCAACTCTGCTATTTGGGAGGCCAATAAAAGGTCCATTAGAAGCCCTATTAAGGACCTGGACAGATGAGAAGGCGGTAAGTATACTTTTACCTCATCGTATCAATATGTGAACGAACTGACCACTCGTTTGAAAGCTGGATGGAAACTGGCAAATGATAATTTGAAACAAGCCAGGAAGAAACATGCAGCATATTTTAATAGGAAGGCAAAGGACAGGGAACAGGCAGTCGGAGAGAAGGTGCTGCTTCTACTACCCGGAAGCCAGAATAAATTACAAATTGGTTGGCAAGGTCCATATACGGTTCTAGAGAAGGTGTCTAGAACAAACTATAAAATTGACAAAAAGGGGAAGGAGAAAGTTTATCATGTAAACCTGTTAAAAACGTCTAACTGGACCGAACCACTCCAGGAAAGCACCCCCTTGATAGACCTTAAGGCTATTGCAACCCCAGAAATGCCAAAAAGAACCACTCATCACCTCACACATGAAATTCCCAATTACATCCTTGTGAAACATCAGCACAGGTAAAAAGTCAGACAGCACCTGACTACTAAAAAAAACCAGAAGGGAAGAAGAGTTCAATCAAGTTCCTCTGGAGTAACATAACAGATGTATTATAACAGATAAACCAGTGCCATAGCAAATTATGCTACATTAGTGACAACTGAACACTGAGTTAGACCACAAACCCAACTCTGTATGAGAGCCTATTCTATTCCGTTGTCGCGAAGGGTGAAAGCTTTGAAACGGAAGAACAATAGAGTATTTTGTTGAAGGAGGGGATTATTTCGCACAGGTGAGAAATCAGCCTTTTTAAGTATCTCGTCTGTCCGATTTGTTGAGAAAACCGTCTGGGGGAACACAGGACATGTGCATTAGATTATACAGAAACAGAATGCTGTCCCACAGAAGGGACAAGTGGGATCCATTACCAGACCCAAAACAATTTTATTTAGCCAAGACCAGGAACCAGGCAAAAAACTTTTCAAAGGTGAATCTTAGTAAAAAGGCTAATACCAGAATCCCAGTGTGGAACGCCTGAAGTGGAGACCCATATTAGGGCTTTTAGACACTTCGGATGTAAATTATGAAATCAATATGCTACCATTTTCCATTCGACTGCAAAAATGATCCCGAGTGAGTAATACAAGTGATGAATTGCGAAAATTGTTGGATCCCCTGAATAACCCATGTATCACGAATTTCATGGATGATATTCTCGTCGCCACAGAGACATTTGAAGAACACGTTGAAGCTCTTGGATATGATTGTTTGAATAGACTTCTGGAAGTCGAATTTATACTAGCTAGGCCAACAAAATGTTGTATTGGATGCAAAGAGTTGGAATTCTTGGGACACACTGTATATCAGGGTAATATGACCCCTGATCCTAAGAACTTGGAAAAACTGCAGAGAGCACCTAGGTCGCAAACAAAAAAGGACGTGGCGATCATTTGTGACGTTATGGCGGATATTTATCAGAAATACATCAATAAATTTAAACGCTATTTGGTGAGCCGTCCTCCAGACTGATCTGACTCGCAAGGGACTTCCAGATAAAATTATTTGGACTGCACAATGTGAACTAGCGTTCCAAGAGTTAAAGGCAAAACTCACTAGCAAGCCTATTCTCAAACTGCCTGATTTGACACAGGACTTTGTCTTAAGAACCGATGCAAGTAATGTAGGACTAGGAGGGGCTTTGTTGCAAAGATCATCTTCACCTGATGGGGAACTGAAACCAGTCGCTTATGCAAGCCGCAAATTGAATAAGGCGGCACAAGGATACTCCACAAGCGAAAAAGAATGTTTAGCGTTAATCTGGGCAATAAAGAAGTTTCAAATCTATCTGTATGGTAGGACTTTTGTGGTGGAGACGGACCATCAGCCTCTCGTGTTCTTGTCTCAGCTAAGCATGAAAACGCAAGATTGCTGAGGTGGTCTTTGTTGCTTCAACCTTATCAGTTTAGTATCCAATATATCCCAGGCAAATTGAATGTCGGTGCAGATTTCCTCAGTCGGCACCCCTGTGATCAAAATTAGAGTAGTGGCAGACGTGAGGAGTAATTTTACCTATGTGTATCGCTGGTTTTGGAACTTGCCATAGGCATGTTTTCAAGTGGGGAGATGTGTAGTGAAATTGACAGAGATACAACGGTAAAATACTCAAAAGATAACATTTAAGGATAAAAACATAATGCGTAGGCTGCTGATGTACATGATCGCCTAGACCGCGGGTCATCACCCTCCACAAAATTGACTTGCTAGACAGGAGGGGAACGGCGAAAAAATAATGACTGGAAAAGATTGCGAGGGAGACTAGAAAGGCTAAGGAGAAACGCAAATGGGGGGGGGGGGGAGGAGGGGGTGGGGGGGGGGGGGAGGGGGGGGGGGGGGGGAGGGCGGGGGGGGGGGGGGGGGGGGGGGGGGGGGGGTGGGGGGGGGGGGTGGGGGGGGGCGGGGGGGGGGGGGGGGGGGGGGGGGGGGGGGGGGG